>CAJNDT010004824.1:0-85138 GCA_905221615.1 Symbiodinium sp. CCMP2592
TCAGGAATGTATGTCTCTTTGTAATCCCAGGCGGTCTGTCGATTTCACAAGGATACTGCAGATGCCTGTGGACAAATCCGCGCCAAAGGCAGGATCCAACCTTTCCTAGAACACCAGTTGGGAGGGACCCAACAAAGGACCACGGAAGTCTGCAATGGGGTGCATCCGTGTTTAAAAAAACATATGGCCTTTGAAGGGACACCATCCCCATACCGCCCCACATGCCCTGCAAAATCTTAGAAGACATTTGTGACACTTGTGGCATGCCCCGGAAAAATCTTATTGAATCTTATTGAATCTTATTGAATCTTATTGAATCTTATTGAATCTTATTGAATCTTATTGGTCCATCATTTTTAAAAGGGACACGACTCCAGATCGCCCCAAAAAATCTTATTGAATCTTATTAAATCTTAGAAAACATTTGTACAATTGTGGCCTACCCCGAAAAAATCTTATTGAATCTTATTGAATCTTATTGAATCTTATTGAATCTTATTGAATCTTATTGAATCTTATTGAATCTTATTGAATCTTATCGGTTTTACAAGGGACACAGCCTCCAGCTCGCCCAAAAAATCTTATTGAATCTTAGAAGACATTTGCAGGCTTGTGGACTACCCGAAAAAATCTTATTGAATCTTAGTGTTCGGGCCATCACGTTTTGAAGGCACACCGACCCTGTACCAGACAATTGCACACATGTAGCATCCCCTCCCAAAAGTCTTGTTGGAGCTTATTGAATCTTGGGAGCTAGTTATACAATATCGAATCCCATTGAATCGGCACAGTCCAGCTAACCCCACCAAATCCCTACGAGTAGTAACACATCTTATGATTAAGCATAAACTAGGTGGCACTCTGCCTTGAAGTACCTTTAAACCATGGACCTCCTTAAAACCTAAAACCCTGAAGCGCTTTTAAACCCTAAACCGTTACTGTGTGTGGTAAGTTTACACATAGACCTAGGTATATGTATAACATACATACATACATATAGATATATGTATGGATTATATGCATACACTTATTATTGGGCATACTGCTTTCGAACATTAAACTACATCATCTATTAATAGCACTCTGTCTTCAAATATGTGTTAATCTAATGATCATGTGCATAAATGCTTGTGTCGTCCAGTGGAACCTATTGCATGTGGTATTGAAACGGACATGACAATCAACTTCTAGTACCTGTTCGTACTATCCAACACATATAGTTGCTTGCAGCTTGTTGGATCAAAGATATTTAAAGTTAAGCACCATGGCACCGAAACCGAAGGCCAAACCGGCAGCAGCGGGGAGGATCGGCGGGGTGAGGACTCCGAAGCGACGGCCTCGTAGAGTGCCGCCAACCGGTGTGAATGGCATTGGTGAGAAGGTGGTGGGGCGGAAGGCAGAGTGCCAGGGCCACAAATGGGTCCGCCGCCACCAACGCCTGTGAATCGGCCACCTTACCCACCTGGCCCAAGACCTCCCGCCCCTGCGCGACATGAGTTTGAGATTGCCCAAGCTGTGGCAGAAGCGTTGGACATTATGGAGACCCCGATCATGATCAACTTCGAGCCGGATGTGGTTACTGTTAGGGAGGGCCGCATTGTTCTGGTCACCCTTGAGAACTTGACCCCTGAAGAGATGCAACGTCGGCAGTTGGGACGGCGAATTTGTGCCATGTGTTTCAATGCTCCAGACAACCCGCCGCCACCAATAGTGCCGCCAAGGCCTATGCCTGAAAATGGCTATCCTGGCCCTAACAATAATGCCAACAGTGGAGCTACTGAAGGCAGAGTGCCAGAAGGCAGAGTGCCGGAAGGCAGAGTGCCAGAGGAGTTCGAAAGTGGAGTTCGTGGTCAAATGTTTTTTCGTTTGGAATCTCGCCCGGATGCCTGGTTGACTGGGCCAGCTCGTGCCGAAGGTGAGATTCACGCCTCAGACTCAGATGTGATTGAGGAAGGTGTTCGAGATGTTCGTCTTGGTGAGCTTGGAGGGCGGGGTCGGTTGGGTATTGATTATGGGCACATCTCAGAAGAAGACCCGGACTGGAGTCAGCGCGGCTCAGCGGATGATGGAGCCCCCTCAGATGTGGAGGAAGGTGAGGAGTCAGACAATGAGGAGATGGACGCACTGGACGAAGCTCAGTCGTCCACAGACTCAAATCAGTATGATTCTGCAGGTGAAGGCAGAGGATTTCGCATTCGTGGTCGTCGATCGGGGTATATCTCCTCAGAACCACCCTCCGACTGTGAGCCACCTGAAGATTTCTGGTGGCCCTAAGGTTGATGTCTTTCAATGACAGCTTGGAAACTTTACAGACGGCAGAGTGCCAAGAATGCTTGTGTCTGCCACCTCGGTGGCCTCGGAATCGTCGAGGACGATGGATGGACTGCTGTGTGCGGTACCAGAAAAACGAGAATCGAGTGAGGGTCTGTCAGTGCTGTATTTGATTGCTTGAGCATGAAGTCATGGTCTGCAACAACTATGCCACATGTGAATTTCAACGAGTGATTGCATCATGTCTGTCTCATCCTTGTGTTGTGATGGATCAATCGACTCACAAGTGCGTCAACTGCTGAATGTGCTGGTTCACAATTACGTTGTTAATTCGAACACCCTTGAGGTTAAGGTGTTACACTTTCTTGCGGATAGGACAGAGTGCCATGCACAATGCAATTCGGAGTGCCATGTCTGCAGCAGCAGATGACCCGGCTGAAACAAGAAGAAGACTGTTAGCAGACATTCGGCGGCAGTTTGATGCAAACATCGAACTGGAGGAGAGATTCTTGGCCATTTCGAGAGGACAGGATGTTCTGCGCCTTTGCGAAGTTGACCCGTCGCTTCTGGAGTTCCATAATGAAGGTCCTTATGAAGTTCTGCCTGAGTGCAACGATGATGTGATTCTTGAAGCCAGTGGGTTTTCCTGGATGATATCAATCTGGCAACAAATGTTATCAGAAACTTTTCCCATCATGACTTCGTGGCCATGGAAGAAACAGATGAGATTCCTCATCAACTTTTGTCATTGGAAGCGGAACATAAGGCAGAGTGCCAGGTTCCACTTCCTGGAGATCTTTGCAGGGCAGGGCAACCTCAGTCGGGAGATGCTCCGTGCTGGCTGGCAGGGGCTAGCCTGGGACATCAGGTACGGCACAGATCATGATATTCTTTCTGTGAGAGGACTTCGCCTGGCTGTCAATGCTGTGTGTCAAACACACAAACACGGCCTGTTGTGGTTTGGAACGCCATGCTCTTCCTTCGTCCAACTCTGTAAATACAGTACTGGAAGGTCCATTGCCAATGACTGGATGGGAGAACCTGAGCGATCGCTGGCATGCCAAGAAGGCAATCGTTTCATGTATGTGACGCTGCTGTTGACTTTGCTCGCGGCTTTGAATGACAACCGGTTTGTGATCGAGCAGCCTTGCTCCAGCATGCTGTTCGACATTCCACTCGTCGATCGTGTCATGGGAATGATCCAGGCTATGAAGGTCAAAACCTATGGTGGTGCCTTCGGCCAGCCCATCCTGAAACCGCTTCAACTGTGGAGCAACTGTCAGCACATCAATGGTATGCGGCGCAGCTATCCTTCCCATGTCAGAGGAAGTGCTGGTTGCGTTGATCGAGATGGTGAGAAGTTCACCGGTCGTCCTGAAGATCTTCAGGTGTCAGAGGAGTACACCCCGGAGTTCGGCAAGGCTGTGGCCTTTCATATGATGAGGGATGTCCCAACATGAATTGTAGCTGAAGGCAGAGTGCCAATAAGGCAGAGTGCCATAATTCTCTAGAGTTAAATGAGCTTGCTTCATCTTTCGACATTCTGTCTTGTTGGTATTCTGCTTTCCAATGTTGGGACTGGGTTGAGCCCTGGACCCCGTCCGTTCCCTCCACGAGGTGCCGAGGAAAATCCTCGCCGCCTCGTGGAAGGATCTGAGTGATCCGAGCTGGTGCAGCTGTGCAATGAAAATGTAGAGAGCTTCAGTCACTCCGTGATCAGATGTGTTTGTCGGTATTGTCTCAGTTCGTATGCTGCTGTCGTGCAGGTGGCAATGACCTGGCTGGTGTCTCGACCTCCAGTTGCAGGCATCGGTGGCCTGTGTTAATCATTCCATGTGGTTGTCAGTTCAGTGCCATCTGCGATAGTTTCCTGTCTCAAGTTCGAGTGACATGATGTGGCTGCTGACATGTCATCGTGAGTCTTTGGGTTGATTTCTTAAGAATTCAATGTGTTGTGAACTGGGGCTTGTTACACAAGTGCAGGTGTGTGTCAGTATTTAGTAAGATTCAAGTACAGTGTTGCTTTGGAGGATTTCGGTGATGCTTCTGAAACTGTGGGTCATGCTATTGCTCCGTGATGGGCAATTGCTTAACTTGGAAAATGATGCAAAACTGCCAGCGAGAGCAGCTTGGCTCTCACAGGGCGAACTGTGGTGGCGTCTGGACTTGTTTTTCGATGAGAGCAACAGGAACGGCTCAGAACGTCGACAGTACCACAAATGGTACAACTTCTTCAGTGATCTTCTCAGGAAGACCCCCTTGGCTGCGAACTGGGGGTCACATGTGCAAAGTCAAAAAGGCAGAGTGCCAAACCCTGATGCTGTGCAGGAGGATGTGGCATCTTCCACAGCCTTGGCCCGATTCATGTTGCAAGCATCCTTCGACACAAGGACAGACGCCCACAGGGAATGGTACAAGAGCAAACTGAAGGATGCTATGGTACGTGTGTGTGAAACTATCAGTGATGAGCCTCTGGTCATGCAGTTGGATGAAGGCAGAGTGTCATGGTTTCTTCAATCAGCTGGGTTGGTGTCAGGCTTTGCCGCTTGGATGATGAAGTCGCTGGCAGGCAACACGTCCCGATCTTTGCGTCAGCTTTGGGAATCTATGTTCAATGCAAGGACGCTGTCTTCATCTCTCCGAGATGAATCTGAAGGCAGAGTGCCACGAGATTGGGAGGAGGTTGAAACTAGCATCTACGACATCATCGCCTTTGCAACCATGGCAAAAAAACACAGAGCGCTTCAACCGTCGGGGCAGGCTCATGGATTTGCCAAGACAGTCGTGAATGCCTTCATGCACATACATGAGTGTCTGTCCGAGACATTGTCAGCCGGCCTCCAGGTGTATGTCATTGGGCACTACTTGAGTGTACATGATGCTGGTGTGCCTGTGACGTCTCGCAGGGCACTTCTGGGCAAGCGTGTTCCATTGAAAAAGACTGTGGACATCAAAAGCATCTGGAAGTTGCTAGAGGGCGCTGCAAAAAGTGGGACCTCTTTGCGACAAGCCCTCATTCTCAAGAACCAGGACGAACGCAGCGACCTGCATGGTTCCTTGGTGATTTGATATGGAGTAGAATGTTGTTTTGTTAACCAGCTGTTTAAGATTATAGTGAAGTCTTTGTCACACCGACCTTACCAACAAGTCGCGGTGTGTCCAGTTTTGATTCACCAGCCGCGCTTGCATGCCGATGGCCGGGCATGGGGCGCTTTGGGGGACCATGGAAGGAAGACGGAACCGAGGACTTGTGACCTCTGCCAGGGCCATCTGCGCAACGCCCTCAGGGACTGAGGGTCGTCGCACCGATGGCGTTGGCAGAGGCCTGTGGCCAACCACCAGAGCGGACACCTGGTGATGACAGCCAGGCACATGGGCTAATGTGCTGGCTGGGTCCGAGGTCGGCACCCGAGTGTCCCCCTTTGCAACATGGGAGGCCAAATATCGAGCAGTAGTACAGTAATTAATTACTCAGGTTGTGATCATATTTGTGAAAGGCAGAGTGCCAAAGGCAGAGTGCCAGTAAAACTTCTAAGGGTTTAGTAGGGTTTAGTGGTTTGCTGCGCTTGCTGTTGATCAGAAAATCCTTGTCGATTCGCTTGCCGGCATGTGGAGTGTGGCCGCTACCCAGGACTCGCTGTGTCTCGCACAGGGCTCTGAGGGAAGAACGTAGTGCAGGGCAGCTTACAAGTCTCCTGCCCTTACCCACGGTGCACTTCCGCCGAACGCTTCTTTCGAGATTCAGTTCGAGTTGTGTGCTGCAGCACCGCTGGCCGGGTGCTGGGGGGCCGCTGCATCGAGTTTTTCGAGCTCTTGAGGCCAACGCAGAGAGCTCTGTGCTCTCTGTATGACAGTCGGACACATGGGCTAACGTGCCGGCTGGGAGCTCCTTAGTCTCTGCGTGAGCATCGCTCGGGCGGTTCGGAGGGGAGGCCCGGTGTGACATGGGCTAACGTGCTGGCTGGGTCCGAGGTCGGCACCCGAGTGTCCTCCTCTGCAACTTGGGAGGCCGAATCGAGTATTATAGCAATTACGTCAGGTTGTGATCAATTTTTTGAAAGGCAGAGTGCCAAAGGCAGAGTGCCAGTAAAACTTCTCAGGGTTTAGTAGGGTTTAGTGGTTTGCTGTGCTTGCTTTTGATCATAAACGTCCTTGTCGATTCGCTTGCCCGACCTAAACCTGAGCAGCGGGCTGGCCGAGGGGGCCCTAGAGACCTGCCAGGTTCCATCTTGTTGGCCGTGTTGGGGGCAGCGATCCATCCGGAGCTGAAAGCTTGGCCACTGACGCCTGCGTGGCCTCGTGGCGGCCACCCTTGGGGCCAACTCCCCTACAGCCCGAGGGGTATGACAGCAGGGCGATGCGCTAATGCGCCTGCTGGGGGTGGCTTAAATGGGGGGCGGGTGTGTCCTTCCCCCCCCGGTGAGATCCTAAAAGGGAGGCCGCTTGAGTTGTGTTGTAAAGAGAAGGGTGAGATAGTGCCTTCTTCAGTTCTTGCCTGTGCTCACTTTTGCGCGCAAGTGGCCCTGGGATCAGGTCTATCGTTGATCGTTTGGCATGGCCTGTAGTGGCAGTGTAGCAGCCTGCTGTAAGTTTCCACTACCCCAGCCGCCAGCTGTGCCTAGAGCCTGCTACTCACAGGGTGATTTCGGCCTGTGCCTGGTTTGTTTCTATCGGCGCGTTGCGGGCGATGTTTACGCCGAAGCAAACCAAGTCTCCGGGATCTGTTACATCGCAGGTGTGCCAAATGGCCTGCTGAGCAACAGCTGCGACGGGATCCGGCACAGCGCTGTCATCTTAATTCATTCCCTGTGAGCATGGCGACCCACCTTGGCCGAGTGGGGTGGATTTCAGCAAATGGGGGAGGCCGCTAACCCATGATTAGGCTATATCTCTTTCTGCTGAGCACATGCTTTCTGTTCTCTTGGATCGACGACAGAGGCAGAGTGCCGAGGCAGAGTGCCAGTCGAACCTCTTCGGTGTTGCCTTACCTAAGGAGTAAACCCCTGCCCCACCAGGGTTGCTCCCCACACCATTGGCCATGTGTGAGGCGTTCGGTTTGCCTGTGTCACAGCCTTGAGGCCAACCTATCCCAGGGGCAGGGGGTAGATGACAGCCGGGCACATGGGCTAATGCGCCGGCTGGGGCTGTGACCTGGTGACATCGAAGCAGTCATGCAAGTCACCGGAAGCAATACCGGACAAAGAAGGGAGGCCGTTCTTGGGACATGGCTGTGTTGTTGAGCTGGTGTGTTCCTCCGTCTCATTCATAGTAGAATGTTGTTTTGTTAGCCAGTTGTTTAAGATTATAGTGAATTCTTTGTCACACCAACCTTACCAACAAGTCGCGGTGTGTCCAGTTTTGATTCACCAGCCGCGCTTGCATGCCGATGGCCGGGCATGGGTTGTCACACGGACCTTACCAACAAGTCGCGGTGTGTCCAGTTTTGATTCACCAGCCGCGCTTGCATGCCGATGGCCGGGCATGGGGTCGCTTTGGGGGACCGTGGAAGACGGAACCGAACGAGGACTTGGGGCCAACCACCAGAGCGGACACCTGGTGATGACAGCCAGACACATGGGCTAACGTGCTGGCTGGGTCCGAGCTCGGCACCCGAGTGTCCCCCTTTGCAACATGGGAGGCCAAATATCGAGCAGAAGTACAGTAATTAGAGTGTCAGTCGAACCTCCTCAAGGTTGCCTTACCTAGCTGGATTTTCTGCGACCTCGGATCGTGTTGTCCGGGCCAGACTTCCAGGTTCCGAACAAAGAAGGGACGCCGTCCGTTCTTGGGACATGGTTGTGTTATTGAGCAGAGAACCTTGCTTGGCTTGCTGTTCGGTTGTGTTTGTCGAAGGCAGAGTGCCAACATGTTCAGAATGGGGTTTGGTGTGTGTTGCTCTACCAAGCGGCAGCTGCATGCCCGCCAATTTGGCAGCTACCGACACACTGTTGGCCGGGTGTGGAGCCAGGGAAAGGGCCCCAGGGTCGTGCAGTCTAGGGGGGGGTTGGGGCCAACGGTCGGCGGGCATCCGACCATGACATCTGGACACATGCGCTAACGTGCCAGGTGGCCCCTCCCGAAAATGACGAAGCCCGGGTGACCCGGACTCTTCCATGGGAGGCCGAAGAATGGTGTTGCTTGCGCATGGTGTTGAAGTCCAAGTTGTACTTGTATCTCAACTATTTATTGAAGTGAACGAATCGCTCTTTGACTTGCCAGCTCAGGTGTGCCTGAGTCCAGCTGTGACGAGTGGCAGCTTCGAACCAATCGGTTGTACCAGGAGAGAGCTATCACTGCTATGCAGCACTGTCGACAAATCAACTTCATCGCCGATGGGTCTACTCACAGCACCAGCGATTGTCTTGTGACAGTGGCTTGGGCGAATGAGATTTCTGCTGCAGTGTTTGCACCCATGCAAGTGATGAAGACTGGACAAGTTTCTCCACAAGACCGGTTTGACGACGACCTGCTTCTTCACATATCAAAGCGAAAGAAGCTGGAAAGGATTGCTGCATTCAGGCAGCTTCAAGCGATCAGTCACCAAATCTGGATTTTGCACAGAGGGCGAATGGATTTGGGCTCTTTCAAGATCGCCCCCTCTCTTGGGCAGAGGCCTGTGAAAAGATATGAAAGCAGGGTGGTTTTCCAAGTTGGAAAAGAAGACAATGACATTGACCGCTGTTTTCAGTGGTTGAGGGACAATCCGGATCCGGCTGAAGGCAGAGTGCCAGAAGGCAGAGTGCCAGAAGGCAGAGTGCCACCAGCTTTTCCTCATGTCTCCTTTCTGAAGACAATGTCTGAGGATGGAGAGATCACAAATGTGCTCCCCGTCTTGCCAGAGTCAGAGAAGTGGTGGCTGAACATTCCACTGCTGGTCTTGGGCCTTGACCAGGGCAGCATCGGACTTGCTGGCATGGCCTATGCTATGCGTGAAAACATGATTCATGTGAAATGTGACAAGATTCACAGGGCCATTCGAGATTTCAAAAACAGCATGTCGAGATGCCTCAAAGGACTCTTCCTGAAAGCACAACTTCACTCCTCTTACATCTTTGCCCTGAATTATAAACCCTTTGGAAGTGGTGGTTTCTACCAGCAGAAGAAGGAAATGCTGGCGAGTTTTGTTTCCTGCACATCACCGAGCAGAAGCTTGTTGTGGGACGCTTTTCGAGATAAGATTGCCTATGACTTAGACAGGCAGCTATCCGGTGACGAGCATGAGATTGAACATATGCTTGCAAATGTCGAATCCTTCATGAAGAAGGGCAGCTTGGTGAAATCCTCCAGATGGTTCAGCTGGAACCAGCTATGTTGTGAGCAACTTCATGAGTTTCATGTCCTCAAAATGCTGCTGGCTGATCATTTCGGTGAAGATCAATCTTTCAGCCCTTGCTCAAGGGAAAGACTCAGCCTGTATTCCAACTCGGCGAATACACAATCGGGCAAGGAGCTCTTCGAAGGCAGAGTGCCAGAGTCCGAAGGCAGAGTGCCGGACTCTGACAATGGTGAGAGGCAGGAAGATGCACTGGGTGATTTGCAAAAGCTGTCACAGGCTGGTCGTGCCACTGATCCACGGAAAGAACTCAGCTTGTTGAAAGCCAGCATGGGGGGCTTCAAGTTGGCATACTATCTCATGACAGAAGACCTTTTCGATCACTCCAAGATATTGTACAAAGTGACCGAACCGTTGTGGACATGGTATGGGAAACAAGTAAAAAACGTTAAATCGCCGCAGGATGGTCGAGGTTATGCCGAGTTGATGACAGTGAATGATGCCTGGAAAGCAGACAAACATTTGTTGCAGATTGTCTCCAACCTGCAGAAGACCGAGTTGTGGAAGGAGCATCTGGATACTGATTTACACGAGCCCGCAGAAAAAATCATGATGTTGAGCTTGCATTTGCTGATGAACAGGGTCTGGACTTGCAGTCTTTTTTCACTTCCACCAGATGCCTATGCGGGATTGCTGTCACCTGATGCAGAAATTCGGACGATCACGGCTTTGAAGGCAAAGGGCCATCACACATCACTCTTGAGGTTGGAGTCGACATTGGCACGGTCCACTCCAAGTGTTCATGCCCGGCAACTCTTCACAGACCTGCAAGTTGGAATCAGCCATCCTTCGAGACTTTTTCTGGACACATTGGAGGCACAGGGATATGAAGTGGCGCCTCCGGGGTCAGAAGACATTGTCGTGGATGATGTTGACACAGAGCAGGACGGGGAGATGGAGGATTCTGTGCCTGAAGAAGCAGATGACGGTGCCGGAGTTGGTGACATTTTGTTAGACGGGCAAGAGGGCAGAGTGCCAGCTCAAAGGACTGTAACAATATCGGTACCAGCATGCCCTGCAACCCACCTGCTGAGTGTTCTGGTGCAGACGCTGCCAGACAACAAGATTGTGGAAGATGTGCACAACAAGATTCGTAATGATTCTTTGTTGAACAAAACCCGCAAGCAAACATACTCCACGATTCAAACTGTGATCGAGAATTCAAACGTCTTTGAAAGCCGTTCAATCAGGCATCCGGCAAAAGTCAAACGGGAATATTTTGAAAGGGAGTTTTGGAATGTGGACAGGAAGCGCCAAAAGTTGTGCTTCAGAGGATGTGTCCACAAGCTGCCGTCACAGTATACCGAGATTGTCGGCGACAAGACATGGAACACCCTGTCAGAAGAGACACTCGAACGAGCATCAGCTGCGTGGTCATGGCTAATTCACTACAATGATGCAAGACTGGCATCTCAGCATGTTCCCTTGCGTGCTGGGAAGTTTAGCAGCCTTGCAGCCCCTTTGAAGATCTTGAACCATGTCTTGGATTTGACATGCTATCTCTCTCTTGGGGCAAAAACCTGGGCTGCTCTCATGTGGCCAGTGGTCCAGCATGAGGACCAGTCGACAGGAGAGATATATTTTGTTTTGAAGGCAGAGTGCCCGGATGGTTCCAGCGTCAAGGCCTGCTGGATTCATTTGTATGAGCCCCAGTATTGGGAAGTCATCGAAACAGAGGCAGTCTTCTGGAATGGCTTCATTTGCCTCCGTCGTTGTGCTACAAGCTCAGTGTCACTTCTATCCTATATGTTGCAGCATCCCAAGTGACATGTTTTCATTTAGGATTCTGTCAACTGTCGACCCATACAGTAAATAGTACAATAAACTTATATAAGTTTTGCTGTGCTTGTTTTTGCTGACTCGACTGAGGGAAATGTCACAAGCATGTCGGACTCTCGCAGACTGCCAGAATCTCGCCGAGCATGTGATCTCCCAGACTGGAAACGTAGACGAAAAAAAGCGAAAGGAGCTGCAACGAATGCGCCGTCCAAAGCTCATGAGCCTGATCGCTTCTCATCACCTTCCGGAAGATGAGGATTTCATGCGCAAAATTGAGGCTATGTATTCGACAGCCAAAGATTCAACAGAGGATGAGGATGAGGATGACATTATCATGGGGGACTTTGTTGATGAGCTGGTTCTTGACGACCTGCTTGCTGAGGACAAACAGGAATTTAAAATGGTCTCAGACGCAGTCAGAAAACGCAGAATCAAAAGGGTGCATCAAACCTGGCAGGCCATCAAGACGCAGCAAGCAAAGGCCAAGGCAAAGGGCAAGGCCAAAGCAAAGACCAAAGCAAAGGCCAAGCCACAGGCCAAACGGAAAGCCAAGAGAAAGATTTGTCGCCCACGTATGTTGCCCAGGAAGCAACCCGCGCCTCCTGATGAAAGTGGTCAAGAGGGAGCAGAAGGCAGAGTGCCAGCACCTCCTGCTGAGGTGCCGGTGGAGCCGGAGCCTGATAATCACGTGGAGGCCGCGGAAGGCAGAGTGCCAGCCCCTCCTGCTGAGATGCCGGAGGTGCCTGCTGCAATCCCTGTCCCAGAGCCTGATGATCACGTGGAGCCCGAGGAAGGCAGAGTGCCAGCCCCTCCTGCTGAGATGCCGGAGGTGCCTGCAGTGCCTATCCCAGCACTCGAGCCACGGGAGGTTGCAGTCCGTGGCCCCCAACATCAGCGGCGGCCGAACCGTGTTGACTACCAAGGGGTATGGACACCTGTTCAATGCCCGGAGTGTCCCAAGATCGCTGGTGAGATGAAGTACGACCCGAATCCTGGTGGCACTGACAAAGCAAAATGGTTTCTCCGAGTTCGTGTGACAGACGGCGGTCTCTTGGAAAGATTCGGAACATTTGTTATAGCTTCGATGTGGTTGCCTGATCTGCTGTGTGTTGTGTCACATTACATGAACCCATGTGTGTCTGGCATTGAAGGCGAGTGGAGCCACCTCGTACCCTATCACTGGGGACGTGTGGCTTCCAAGATGACAGAAGCGCAGGCCAGACAACACGTCATTGACCATAGGCCCTGTTGTGGCCCGACCAGGAGGCCTGGCAACAACTAGAGGATTCATCCTGCGCTGCAAAGAAAAGTTGTGTGTCTGTCTGTGTGCTTGCATTGATGGCAGCGGGTCCTGCTAGATTGGAATGCGTCCGAGAGACTGTGTGTTTCTGCTTGGGGAAGACGGATTGCGAAAGCATGTTCGCATTTTCACACATGTGGAATTTGTCACGTGCAAGCACATGGACAATCATTTCGAGTGCCACAACCCGGAAGCCGCACAAACTAGCACATGTGGTTTGAAGCCGTGCGTGCTTGTGACTGAACAGTAGCCGTCCAGAGCAATGCATTTCGCCCCGATCGAACGAGGAGAGTGTTTCTTCAGAGGCGAGCTCTCCCCAATCTTGATCAAAACCGCTTGCGAAAAACTGGCCAAAGCGCCTCACCAGTGGAAACCAGCTGAGACATGGAATGAAGTTTATGACGACGTGCCTTGGGAAATCATGGTTCGCTACCTGCGTTACTGGCCACGTATTGGCTCCCGCATTACAGGAGGCCTCAGGCTTCTTCGACGGTACCAAGGCCCCTTCCCGAAGTGTTATCAGGTGGGTGAAGGAGAAGAACCGCTGGAGTTGCCGCGCGTTTCTCTCGTTTGTGATTTTGTTTATGTTTGGAACGACGAAGATGAACAACAACGGCAGTTTGTCCTTCAGATGAAACACCTCTCACTTGTTGCCATCCGTCTCGGTGGTCCGGGGGAACTTCCTGACCTTGATGCTGGAGCAATACCTTTGACCGACCAGCTGAGTGCAAAGTTGGGGTGGCAATAATTAATGGATCTTGAGGCGGGAAGGCAGAGTGCCAGCAGCTGGGAAGGCAGAGTGCCAGACGTTGTCGCGTCACCCAGCTGTACCCTGCTTCGCCTGCACGTGATTCGCTTGACAGTGTGGTCAACGCAGAAAAGCGCAACATCCAGCAGTTCGTAGCCACTTCACGCGATTTGTGCATCCCTAATACTATCAAACCCTAAAACTATGGCACTCTGCCTTCTAGCCCCAAACCCTAAATACTAAAGACCCTGAAACTCTAACCCTAACCCTTTCATTACCCTCAAACCCCTAATACTATGGCACTCTGCCTTCTAACCCCAAACCCTAAATATACTAAAGACCCTGAAAACCCTAACCCTTTCATTACCCTCAAACCCTAACACTATGGCACTAACCCTAACCCCTTTAACCCTTTCATTACCCTCAAACCCCTAATACTATGGCACTCTGCCTTCTAACCCCAAACCCTAAATATACTAAAGACCCTGAAACTCTAACCCTAACCCTTTCATTACCCTCAAACCCTAACACTATGGCACTCTGCCTGCTAACCCCAACCCTAAATACTAAAGACCCTGAAACTCTAACCCTAACCCTTTCATTACCCTCAAACCCCTAATACTATGGCACTCTGCCTTCTAACCCCAAACCCTAAATATACTAAAGACCCTGAAACTCTAACCCTCACCCTTTCATTACCCTCAAACCCCTAATACTATGGCACTCTGCCTTCTAACCCCAAACCCTAAATACTAAAGACCCTGAAACTCTAACCCTAACCCTTTCATTACCCTCAAACCCCTAATACTATGGCACTCTGCCTTCTAACCCCAAACCCTAAATATAATAAAGACCCTGAAACTCTAACCCTAACCCTTTCATTACCCTCAAACCCCTAATACTATGGCACTCTGCCTTCTAACCCCAAACCCTAAAGACCCTGAAACTGTAAACCCTGTGCCAGGTCTTCTTCATCCTCGTCTTCTCGGAAAAAACATTAGTTTTTTTTGTTTTAAAGTTTTTAAAAAATTTTAAAAGTTGTTTAAAGTCTTTAAAAGTATTTCAAATTCTTTTTAAAGTTTGTAAAAGCTTTTAAAAGCGTTTAAAAGTCTTTTAAAGTATTTTTAAAGCTTTTAAATGTATTTTAATGTTTTTAAAAGTCTTTTAAATATTTTAAAAGCCTTTTAAAGTTTTGAAAAGTCTTTTAAAGTTTGCAAAAGTCTTCTAAAAGTTTCTAAAAGTCTTTTAAAGTCTTCTAAAAGTTTTTAGAATGTTTTTTCTTGCATTTGAAAGTTTTTAAAAGTCTGTAAAAGTCTTTAAAAGCCAACTCTGTCGAAAAAGCCCTGTGGATCTAAACCTTGTGGTTCTGGTTCGGTGCAAAGGGGCAATGACAACTACTACCTACTGCTACTGGTACTGCTATTGCCACTACTCCTACTGCTACCAGGTCTAAACTATCTCCGCCTGTGTGTGCCATGGATCAGTAATAGAGGGGCCGCAAGACTTGCCAATACTATTTTTGGGGCTCATCATTATAGTTGTAGTATAAAGGGCCCCAAGCCCTATTCCAATTGTTAACTATATTTCCCTTATGGTAGCCCTTATAGTAACCCTTGAAGGACCCCTTTAAAGGAAGCCTAGTCCAATTATTTGGGCCCCTATGGTATCTGATCTGGCTCTTGCCCGAAGCCCTCGAAGCCGCAGCCTACAATTTCACTGGTTCAGGGTCTAGAATCAGGTCATATATATATATATATATATATATATATATATATGTATATATATATATATACTAATAATATATATATATATATATATGTCTCTCTCTCTCTGTTTATGGTCCCTAAACCTTGAACCCTAAACCCTGAAACAGAGAGCCCTGAAGCCTCGAAGCCTCATCTCTGGAGCTTGTGCCAGGAAACAAGGTCGGGTCTGCAGAGGCATCTCAGCCGCAAACTCTCCAAGGCTGGAATACTGTGTGGAACTCTGTCATAGGTCTTCTGCAGTTTCGAGTCCCAGTGTTTCAATGTATACTCCAGATTTACCTTTGGTTTGTAGGGAATGGAAGAATGGTAGTAATAGTCGTCATAATTGCACCCCATTCCTCCATTCCCTACTTACCAAAGGTAAGACTAGGGCTTCCGGCTCTCCTCTGAGTATTGCTTGTTTTCTGGAAGAATGAACGTCCTTACCTACTTTGCACCTGTGCAGAAGTTGAGGCTTCAACCCTTTATACAGGTTTGCTCTATTGGTCCCCATTCTTTCTATCATCTGTTAAATGGTTTGGAGTCATCTCTTGAATGGTTTTGGTTATAGGATTTGTCCTCAAAGTGTCTGAGGGTAAAACCCAGCGATTAGTTCGCCGAGGGTCTTTGTTCCTGTTTCCTCCACCAAGCTCTGGAGGTTTTCGGGTGTCTAAACCCCAAAGCCCCTAAACCCTGCACCTCTGAACACCATATCCTGCCAAAGCCCAACAGCCCACAAAGGTCAACTCGATACCAATAGCAGGTTCGGGTTTAGAGCTTCTGTAGCGAGGTACTAGACTGCACAAGTCTGCGACCTCTTATGCAGGGCTCCTGTTCATGGCATCCGACTTTTCACAAGTTACTTACAAGGATCAGGAGACCCGGTGGTTCGGCTACAGGCAGGATGATTTTTGAGTAAGATGCCCTGAAAGGAGCCTGCTTGGCTAGTCCGCTGATTTTCAGCAGGGTTCCCCTGAAGTCCTAGCATCCGGCCATTGGAGGCTGTTTCGGGGTGACTCTATTCAGCACCCTACCAGGTAATGTTGATTAGAATCGTAAACCCTCGAACACGAGAGCATCCCAAACACTAACCCTTGAACCTTAAGCCAGCCCCCATATAAGCCTGTCGTGTGTCTTTGGCCTTTTCTGCCAGGCAATGAGGCAAAAGCCAGCTTCCCAGACCCCGACCTGGCTCAGCCAGGTTGTTTGTTGGGTTTAGGTTTGGTACTGCCCCCATTCAGTAACAGTTGGAGAATATTCATCATATAGATATAATGGGACTTTATAATCGTATTTCTATTCTAGACTGTTACTGTATAAGTGGGCAGTACCCAGGGTTTAGGGTTTAGCTTAGGGTTGAGAGCTTGGGTTTCTGCGGTTTGAAGGGCAAGGTTTCGATTTAAGGGGCTTCTAGAGTTCCAGAGATGATGCAATTTGGCTTTAGGGGTTTAGGTTTATAGGCCATATTCTAGGATAGTAGGTTTGGGGTGTAGGAAGGCAGCAGCCTGTGGGAATGTAGAAATGTATTGCTTTAAGAATGTGGGGCTGGGGCTCGGGGTTTGGAGGTCTCCATGCTGAACTTTCAGAGGCATTCAGGTATGTCCTTCGGGCGACGTGCAGTCAATGTCGATCCTGTGGGGCTTTCGCAGTTGAGGATATGTGATTCACGGTCCGCTGCCCTCAAGCCCCCCCCCCAAGAAGCAAGTGGCAGTTGCAACACATCACAAAAGACCCTAGCAGGTGTCACATTCCAAACTAGATCGTTGCAAATACGGGTTCCAAACTTGCTACCGCGGTGAAGATGATGTAGAAGGGTTAGTATGGACAACACGAAGATGAACGTGGTGTGATGTTGATGATGGCGGCAATGAAGAATTTTGATGATTACCTGGGCAATGACATTCACGACGGACGACCGTAGTCCCAGGCGCTCTCTGCAAGTAGACCGAACATCATCCGGAAGATTCTTCATGTCGTTACAAAGGGCTTGAAACGGAGCGCTGGTTCCCCCGCCTTGAGGTGACATCGCTTGCTGGAACAGGTGATTCAGCAGATGCCGCCATCCCTCGATAAGCCACTATAGCCATCTTACAAGACGAGGGCGCATACCACGCGCAACGCAAGAGAAGTTCGCCCCACCTTCAAGGCCTTCTCGAGCACATCCGGGATCCAAACACCCCTGGCCAGCCGGTGCCGGTCAGCTACCACGGCGGCGTGAAGGAGAGTCGTATACTGTGTAGCTCACCGGGCAGGGAGACTCAAGGGACAGTGCAACTTATTGAGTCCCTTCACAGTATCTGTGGTAAGTTGCCCGAAAGTCACACTATCTCCAACTCCTACAGCCCCATAACCTGAAACCCCTTAGCCCGGAGCCGTTGGACCCCCATCCCTTTAGCCTGTTCAACCCCCACCGACGAGCTAAAGTTGAACACTTCAAAAGCCCAGAGCCTAAGCTCCGCCCCCCGCCCTAAGGCCTTAAGCCTTATAAGTCCTCATCAACCAAACCCCTCAATTTTCTGATGCCTTTAACTAAGGCCCTAAACCCCCAACCTCTGAACCCTACAAAACTTTAAAGCCACCCTAATCCACACTATACCTGAACCTCACTTCTATAAACACTTGTAGAGTCTTTATGGGCAGCCTACACTGGGCCTAAACCCTGAGCCTGCGTAAAACCTTCTAGCACTCCCCAAAAACAAAACAAGCAAGAGAAGGAACAAAGCCATGTGATGTAGGGGCCTTAGTAATTACCTATACTGTTGTAGGGGCTCCTTAGTGTAATTATAGTATAATATACCCCCCAAACGCTATTCTAATTATTAAGGCTCCTACATTACCGGCGCCGAGGTTGAAGAAGCTGAAAGCACCGAAGGGGCTTCTCGATGCTTTCCTGGAGGTGCACCCAGCAGGTTTAGGGTCTAGGGTTTTGGCACGGGGGGGGGGGGGGGGGGTTCGGATTTAATTAGGCTAGGGTATCTACGGAGGTTACAGTATGTGGGATGACGGGCTCCGGTGCTGGACGGTTACAGTTTAGGGTTTAGGGGGAACAGAGGAGTTGTGTCGATGTCAGAGCCTGCTTGCACGAGTGTGCGTGTCTTGCATGCAGGGTTTACAGTTACACTGACTTGTCGATTTTCTGTGAAGAAGCTTCCATATGCATGGACTTTTCGATTGCAGCCCATACATCAGTATAGTCTAGAATAAGACGCCTCGAGGCCCTGTGCACATTATTTGATCCGCTGCAGCAGTAAGAGCCTTATGTTTGCTTCGTGCTGGGCCCCACCACCGTGAGCTGTTCTCACACGATTCGCATCTGATGTGACATCGTTCAAGTGCTTCATTTCTGGATGAACGGGTGGCAAAGCCCGCCTTTGGCGGCACCATGCGACCGAAGCGGAAGAGTGGTGGGGCGAGGTTTGCATCTAGCTACCCAGGAAAGCCCTAAAAACCCCATTTCCCGAACAAGCCTCAAACCACAGCCCGCAACTGATATCTCACTCAATACTACCTCCTCAACTCGTAGTCACATGGGTGGTTGTCAAAATTACAATACGGCACCTAAAAATTTAGGGTACCCAAAAAGGGGCCGTAATTTTGACAACTACCCACATGATACCAATCTCATCTTCGCTGCGCAGGTGGACGTTTTCGTGTATTTCCTGAAGTGCGTGGTGCCAGGATCTCGAAACTTTCACTTCGGCTTTCTCCCCGAGTTTGTTGTTCAGGGTTTGGGGTGCGGGTGTTTTGTGGTCTGGGGGGTGCCTAATTTGCTGCATATTCCCGCGACTTCTTTCCTGTGAGTCTCGCGGCTTCCATCTAGTAGAAATTGTTGGTGTGGAAGCTGTCGTCGATAATCGTCGATAAGCATGGCCCCAATGCCCCAAAGACTGAGGCTCGCTTTCCCCAGATCTCCCCAGACTGAGGCTGTTTTTCCTTTGCATTGGGCAGTTCGATGGCATGCCACCGCCGCTTTGCGCCATCGCGTTGGGAGCTCGGGAAACGATTCCTAAAGCTCAACACGATTAGGTTTTACAGAAGGGATATTGCAACATTAACTGTAAGGGTTCCAGAGTTAAGGAATATGGTTCCGTATCACGATCCCCAATTACCCCTTACCAGCCTTACCAAAGCAAGCATGGAGGGTAGTTGGGGCCCTAGGTGCCAAGTGCATGTAAGTTCACGTCTGGGAGGAGCCTAGATTAGAGCTCACGGTTCCTAGGAGTTTATGGAATTGTCCTATGTAGGCATAGCTATGCAAAGAGTGCAGACATTGAGGATTTCACGTAGTGCGGCCTGGATTGTTTTCTACATGAGATCAAGGTATTCGGGTTGTAGGCTTAGGAGAGTAGGGATTCATGGTTTAGGACGAGTAGAGATCGGAGGCTTAGATTTGCAGGCTTCGGGCTAGAGGGTGAGGGCACCGACAATTTTGGAATCCGAAGCACAACTATGAAATAAAGAAGCAGACGGCCTTGCGATTCTAGCTTGGCGGATAGACAAGGAGGGTGTTTTTTCTCACCTGCTGACTTCGATAGGTTGAGTCTTCAGTTAGTTTGTGTGTTGAGGGGGCACGTGGGCTTGGGTTGGGCACAATAAGCTGTAATTAGTGCTGTAGAACTGTGGTGCTTGAGTAGCCAGGGGTTCAGCGCAGCTGCGATTGAGCGTAATTTGGAGCTCGTCCAAGATGTACTTCGGCAGCGGGTTTGCCCCACCTTTGCTGAATGCGCAAGTGGTTCAAGTATGATGTGCGGGATCCCTAAACCCCGAACTCTATGTAACCCTGCACCCTAAGACCCGTCAGAATCCTAAATCTGCAAGCCACTCGAAAACCCGTGCTTCCTCCCTGCCCCCCACATCCGTTAGCCGTACGAGCTTGAAGGAACATGCTCCGCGATGCATATCGTTCAAGGGAGTGGTTTTTTTGTAGCGTCGAAGATTGGGGGATTGTCGTGTTACTGGAGTTTGGGGCTTATGGTTTTGGCTTCAATGTTTGATTGCTAGTTTCAGGGATTGTAGGCGAGCTTCTGTTGATACTATGTCGGCGCCATCTTCTAAAATGCAGGTTTAAGGCTTAAGGTATTGGCCCCAATTGAAATCATTAACACTCCACATTGAAGCCTGTGCAGGTGCATCGTCGTTTGCTGCCTCACAATGCTTGTCATGAACGTGGGCACCTTCCGAAAGGAGCGACTGAAGCCATGGTAGCGCTTTGCTCAAAACCCAAAGACCCCATACCCAAAACCATGCAACACAGAAAAGCCCTTGACCCTAAACCGCAAACTCAGGTCACACAGAGAAATGGCCGAGTCCGACCTGTTCGTTCTCGGGTTAGGGTTCCCAGGATTTCAGCTGCAGGGTCGTCTCTCGACGCTTTGTTCACAGGAGGTGAAGCCCTAAACCGCCAAAGCTGAGCCTAAACACACAAAAACAAATTTTTAGAAAGACAACGAGAGAGGTCACCTCCCGAGTTCCTTGCAAGGAGCCTAGAAAGAAAACGAGAGGGGTCACCCGAGTTCCTTGCAAGGAGCTGAACAAGCAGATTGAAAGCTTGTCGGAAAGTGTCACGGAGATGCACCGTCTCTACAGGAGCGCTTGGCTTCTTACGATTTGGGGTTTATGGCTTGGGGGTATTGTGGGTTTAGGGGTTTAGGGCCTAGGGGTACTATAGGTTTAGGCATGCAAGGTTTAGGAGTAGTATGGGTTTAGGGATGTAGGGCTTAGGGATATTGTGGGGGGGTTCAGTAGGGATTTAGGGTTTATAGGGTTTAGGATTTAGGAATTAAGGTTTATAGGTTTAGTCCGGATCGACTAAAACCATGTTCTTTTGGAATGACTTGCTGAAATCCGCCAGGGTCCTACCGCCAGAGCTCTTGAACGCGAATTTACGGAGAGATGATGAAGATGCGGTTTTTGGTTTGTGAGTTGGGGCTGGGATTGATAACCTACCCAAACCCTAAAGCCTAACCCCTGTACAAGGGCGTAAAGCCCTAAACCCTATAAAACCCCAAAGCCCAAGACGAGTCCATGCAGCTCGCACAAACCCTACACCCCTGCCCCTTTTTCCTAAGCTCCGATACCCTACCTGAAGCCAGAGCCCAAAACCCTACGTCAAGCCCTAGACCCTCACCCCTCTAAGACCTAACCCCTATAAGCAACTTGCGACCCCCCTTGACTCCGCACAAGCGAACAAGCCTGAAAAATTCGCCAATATTGTCTCTTAGGGCTTCCTTGTATCAACCCACAGATGAAAGATGCATGGACGGTGAGGACATACAGAGCTCAATGCTTGAACTGGTTGGCCGGCGAGAACCCGTGGCGCTTTGCGTCGACCAGCTGAGCGCGAGGATGTAGCGGTTCAGGGTTTAGGGGTTCAGCATCTGGGGGGGTTAGGGTTTTTCGTTTAGGGCTCGATCGCGCGGTCCTTATGCTTCTGTGCTTTTTTCGGGCCCCTTGAAAGTTGAGCTGTTGCAGCATTTCCATCACCCAGCACGTAAAGACTTTGGGGGCTTCGGTGTTGGTTTTTCAATGTGAAAGTTCCATGTTCCGAGGTACAAGAACCCGGCCTTGGTCGTGCCAAGATCACTGAGCACATTCGAGCCTAGAATCACTATATATATATATATATATATATATATCTATGTATGTATATATATATATATATATGTATTTATATATACATATATGTTTGCATATATAATGCCTTAAACCGATTCACATGCATGTGTGTGTGTGTGTGTTTCAGCCGAAAGTTCTGTTGACGTTTTAGGTTCCCGGGAGTAGGCTACATGCACAAGTCAAAGCTTGGTGTAGTTGGGACAGGCACTGTGGGCATTAAGGCCCCCTACCCCCCCCCCCCATTCCCCTACCCCCCTAAGCGTCCCTATGAGACCCTCATCTCCAACTCAAGCTCCGACTCCCAAACGTGAAGGCCCAGCACCCAAGCTGAAACTACGAACAAAACCCGATCCTCCTGCTCCGGACAAGCGCTCCAAACCCCAGCGGCTTATGTACTGTTCTGTAGGGGCTTTAAAATAACTACCTATACTTTAGTGAGTATTATGGACCCCCAAACCCTATTCTAATTATTAAGGCCCCGAAATTAAGGGGGCAATAGCCGGGACTACTATCCCTGTAGGGCTCCTTACTAAAATAGCAACAAAAGTATGGAATGCTCAAGATCTCAGTGTGACTGTGCCAGCCTCAGGAGTTTCTACGTCGACTGTATGGAGGGTTTAGGTAACAGGGGTCTTTATAGCATCGATCCTAGGATTTTCGGGCCTTGACCAAGTTTCTAAAGCTCCCGATGAGTCCTCGGCGCCTGAAGATGGAGCTGAGGTTCATCGAGAATGCCGGCGGCGAGCAGAGTTTGGGCATGGAGAGCGTGAAGGAGCAATCGGACATCGTCACATCAGGGGCTCGATCCGAATTGGGGTTTGGGGTTCAGGGTTTAGGGGTCTAGGGGGTTTAGGGTGAATCAGGTTTCTACAGGTGTTCGGTTGCTCTCTTGAGGTTCTTTCAAGGCTCGTAGGGTCTTGTAAAGAGAGTTCCTCCAGGATGCTAGAATATAGAGGACCCTCAGCCTAGTGCATCCATATAGACCTCTACGTGTACCATGTTCGGGTTAGAGGTTTGAGGCTCAAATCACCAGACCGAAGGCCGCACCTGAAGTCTATAAGCCTGAAGCCCTTGGCCCTAGCCTAAGCCCTCACCCCAAAACCCCAAACTTAGAACCTTCATCCGAAGCCGAATGCATTGAGCTTTGCTTTCTGGCTCCTACATATCCTGAATCACTACATTAGGCCCATTAGGCCCTAAGCCCTGCAACCCCAAACCCAAAACCCAAGTCCAAAGCTCTCTGGAGTGTAAACCCTAAGCCCTGAACCCTCATGCTAAACCCTAAAATACATCCGAAGCTTTATGAACCGTAAACCCTAAAACCCTAAGCTCTATGAGAAGGCCCTAAACCCCAAACCCCAAACCCTAAGCTGTATATGTAAACCCTGCTTGGAAGTTATAAGTAGTGTTATAAGTAGGGTAACCCATATTAGGGGACTTATAACTCTACTTTGTAACTACCCATGAACCGCCAAGTAATTGCAGGACGTACATTTCGTGGTTCCCGACCTAGGGCTTCGGCTGCAGGCGTCCTGCCACCGGAGATCGGCCTGTAGTGTGCAGGGTTCAGGGGGTTCGGGTTTGTGGTTTAAGATTCGGATTTAGGGTGTAGGGTTTAGGGTTCAGGGGGTTTAGGGGTTTAGTATTCGGATTCAGAGTGTGGGGTTTATGGTTCAGGGGGTTTAAGGGTTCAGGGGATTCTGACACTTTTTGGAGCGGTGTCATGGGGCTCAAACTTACGAAGTATCTCGAGTTGTCTGCGGCTTGTCTTCCGAACTTTTCATTATGTGTGCATCTTAGATCTCCAAGACCCTGAGTGTTTCTTAGTTTGCATGACGATGGGCGAGAGTAAGTACAAGTGCGAGCAAGCAGGCCTGAGTGTTCTTCTACATAGTCTACAGTTTCTTTGTTATGGACATATGCTTAACTTCCTTCAAGGGATAGCAGGATGTGTGTGTGTGTGTGTGCGTGTGTGCGTGTAAATACATACACCTATCTATATATATATATGTATATATATATATGTATATATATATATATATATATATATATATTTTGTTCAGGCAACGAAAGCAACTACAATTAGAGCTTTCTGGTGTTTGGTTGAAGGCCTTCGACTCCAGCTGGTGCTTCTTGGGCACCAGGTGGCACACCACGAACCCGAAGAAGTAGAGGTCAGGCTCAACCTCGACAACAGAAGCCCTGCCATTGCCAGCTGTATAAATCCCAAACCCCAAACTTAGACATGACCTAAACCCTAAACTCCCGGCCCATACATCTGTTTTTTTCTGCAAATGTTGACGCGCTGTTGTCAGGGGAAGGCCACTGTGGACGACCTTCTGCTGGCGCCTTAGGTCTACGGGGGTCCAAGTTGAGGGTGCCCGGTTGAGGGATTCAGCTCGGGGAGATGGGTTTATGCTTTACAGTGGTCGAGATTTCATTGGGCCTCAGTATATAAGATAACCTGCCTAGCCCAAATCAAGCCTTATCCTCACCCGATCTTCCGTTCTTGCGCATAGATAGATAGTTATTCTTTTGTTTGAATTTGTTGATCATGTGTTTTATTTTACACTCACACATATGCAATCATGTAATTACACATGAAGGCATGTGCAGCATGCGACTGCATCTATGCGGCCCAAAACTTAAAACCCTCGAGTTTTTCTTTGGGATTTGATCGGTTTAGGATCAGGGCACCGCATACCAAGCGCCAATCACTCAGCCAGCACTTTGGATGCTAGACCATGAAGCTTAGTTTGTTTACGCCATAACTATTGTTTTGCACGAGTCCTATACTTCTACTGAGGCTTCTGTCCTCGTTTTTGTACACGATACACACATGCGCGTGCATACATGCATACATACATATGTAATTACATACATAACTACATACAGACATGCGTGTACATATATATATATATATGTATACACACACACACGCGCACACACACACACACACACACACACACACACACACACACACACACACACACACACACACACACACACACACACCCGCACACACACACACACACACACAGAGACACACACACACACACACATGCAGAGAGGTTTGTGGCCGGTAGCAGCATAGGTAAGCAAACATGCACAAAGTGGCCGCTGCACAGCTGCTACTTCTGCATACACTGAATCTCTGCATTCAAAACCCAGTGAAAAGGAGTGCGAAGCTCTAGAGACCTGAACCTCACAGACAATGCAAGCCCTTTGCTACGCTTCTTTCGAGATGTTGTAGCAGTACCCCTCAGCAAAGTAAACCTCAAACTGTACGCTTGAAGCCCTGAGCCCTAAACACGGAAGTACAAAATAATACAAGGCCGGAAGACGAGAAGCTCAAGCAGCAGCTGCTCAAGTACACTGCGTGCCCCAATGGGGGGGATCTAAAGGGTGTTTCGGGATTGACTTAGCTTATGGGTTCCGTGTTCAGAGTTAGCTGGTTTTTCAAACACGAAACCTAATCGCTCATGAGAACCACTAGCAAAATGACCCTCGTAGAGGCAGAAGAACAGTAGCCTCTTTCTTCCGCCTTGTCGCCAGCCGGAGGGCTTGGGATGTGAAGATGCGTAGTATTCGTGGACCCTCAAAAAGTCAATCCGACTTGGCTATACTATACGCCCTAAACCTGCAGCGTGCCCCCGGTGACGGGCCTTCAATTCCTCCCGACTGAAACTGTCATGAAGCTGTGTGGGCTAAGCTTCAGGGGTAAACTTAGGCAGGGATGCGCGTATGGCCGGGAGAGCCTTACCCCTGGGGCTTTTTTCCATGGTGGACAACTGGGCATTTTGAAGTTCAGGTAACCCCCCATAACACAGTCACATAACAATCCCTACGCGTACTTTATCCATCCCTTCAGTTGCAAAATGCTCAAGGAAGGGCTGTTGAGGACGTCTCGGCCAGCTTGAATCTCTCCTTCTACAGTTGGGACGGGAGGTGAATCAGAAGTGGCTCTTGATTAACCCTGTGTGCCAAACCTACTCCCAAAACACTCAACCCTGAAGTAAGCCATGAAGTCTCTAGGCCTCGAAGGCTATAAGAGATGCTAGAAATTTCACCGCTCGCACCGGCTCGCATGCGAAACGACAGCTGGGCGGTGCTGCGCCAAGTGTCATCCCGACGGCTTTCAGGTTTACCTCGACACTGAGTTGAAGTACTTGTCTTGTTAAACAGATTATCCACATGAAGGTCTAGGTAGGATATGGTAGGATCTCAGAAATGAGGGTGTTTTGGGCTCAGGAGCATAGCAGAGTCTTCCAACCCAACCCCAAACCTTGAGCCATCAACCCAACACCATATCTCGAACCTTTACACACCCTTTACGCACCGTGCACGCGTCCTGCAACAAGTTCTTACGAGGAGTTCTCAACCCCTCTACTCCCAGTTCAGGGGTAGCCCGACAGTCCTAAAGCTGTCAAAATCCTTAGCCCTGAAAGCCTCGGCCACTCACCATGCTAGTAAACCTCCAAAACCATACAGGATCCTAAGGATCCGGGATCCTGTTTCGCCTTCAGTCCAAGCCATGCCGCCGCCGCCCCCCACCGCGCTGCCGAAGTCCGGCGCGCCGAGCGCCCGGGGCTCGGTCTACGAGTTGGGCTTCGGAGTGTTTAGGGGTTTGGGGCTTGATGTTAGGGTGTAGGGTTTCTTCATGGTTTCGGGTCCAGGGCTTTAATGTTCAGGCTTCGGTTTTGGGGTTTATGGTTCAGCTGGATTTCTACAGGGTTTATCCTGGATTCGCATCGGGCCGATGCGGTTTATTATGTCTCCCGGCTTGCTTCTAGGACTTCTAGCTTTTTGGGGGTGCAAAAGTATGCAGGATACGGAGGCCCGCCAACAGCCTAGACGGCTGTTTTGACTCTTCATGGGTTCAGGAGCGAGATCTGGAGGTTTGGGATATATTCCGCTACAAATTCCGCTCGGTTTCACGAGTAGTCGAAGGGCTATGGAGAAGATCCTGGAAGTTGTAGACATTGTAGACACTCCGTAGAACTTGCGCCTTCAAGTTAGCAACTAAGGGGTTGTGGACGGGTTATGCGAATTTTTGCAGTGATTGGAGTGAGCACTATGTACTATGTCAGAAGTGCCTTCCAGCAGGGTCTGGTTATTCTAGAAGCCTGAACAATTACCAACATCATTCCTTGGGGTTCCCGGGTTCGTCATGATAACTCGACTGTAATGCACCCAAACACCGTATTCTATTTACTTATGCCGCTAATGTTTCGAAGGATGTCAGACTTTGTACCGACAGCCCAGCAGAACAGCTAGGAAGAGTCTGGGTGCGTTCAGGCCCCGACCAAGCTTCCGGGGGGACCACCGAAAGCAGGAGGCCGCAATTGGGGAAAGCTCTCGTAGATTACTGGTTTAGTGTTTAGGGCTTGACGCACGAAGCGCTTCAGACAAGACGAGGCCAGAAATCCTTGAACCCAGAAGAATCACATCCGAACCAGAATCCTCAACCACACAGCCTGAAAAGCCCAAACTGGAAGCCCTAGCCTAGACCCCACAGCCTCCGTATCGATACACCAAACCTTAAGACGCCTGAGCTAGAGGCCCTCGACAGACCTGAATCAAGAGAACCCAGTTTAGGGTTTGATGTCCAAGCTGTATGGCCGGAGTAATTTACAATTTAGGCCTTGACGGCTTCGGGGTATGTTGGAATTTAGGGTCTGGTGTCTTACGGCTTTGGGGCAGTCAAGTGCTATCGGACCTGGCGATGCTCGGCTAGTCTCTGAGTGCTTACGCCAACTACGTACTGTGATTTGGGAGTTTCCGAAAATGAGGGGTACCTTATTTGGGGGTCCTTATAATAGGGATCCTTCTGTTTCGGGTACTATACTAGGGTCCCCTATTTTCTGAAACACCCATTTCGACCAAGGTGATGTTTACTGGGGGCCTTGTTCAGGGCGTAGCCTCGTGCCCTGTGCTCCAAATAGGGGTTTCCGAAATAATAAGGGACCCTAACATAGTACCCTAAATGGTAGGATCCTTATTATAAGGACCCCAGAAGAAGGTACCCCTAAATGTCGGAAACTCCCAAAGAGGGTTCGGGGAAAAGGGCGTTTGAAAGGTTTTGGAATCGCAGAGGCTAGTTGGGCGCACTGGGGCAGAGTGTATGTCATTGGATATCAAGTTTGTATGTCGGCCTCATAAAAGCCTTAGGGAGTCGTATTCTAGGGAGCCAATATCGGCTTGGGGTCACGGCTCTGCCTTTTTAGCATGTAGCCCTGGTGCTTAGGTCTTGGAGGACACTGGGGTTCTTCTTTGTGTAGATTACCAAGTATTGTGTAGGCTGCTGAGTTTAGCAAAGCTCGGTGGAGTGTTGACTCAGCGTACGCATGGGATAGAGTTGCCGCTTCGCCAGCGATCTGCCCTAAACTGTAGAAGCGTGATCTGTAGCCCACAATCTGTGCAAAACAACCTAACCCAACATGCACTTCCCGAATATCTCCACGACCTGGGTACATCCGATCTTTGCAAACATTACTTTCAGTGTCGGCCGTTGGAGTGTATAGGGTTTTACACGTCAGGCCCTGACTTGAGTTAGGCCGTTGACAAGGCCTTGAAAAACTGCCGGTATACAAAGAATGCCAATTTCCTTTTGGTTCAGAGTTCAGGGTTTCCGTTCTTGGGTTTTTGTCTAGGGCTCGGGTTGATAATAGCGTTAGGGCCCGAAGCCCCGAGTCAGAGCTCTAAGTTGCGACGAGACCTTACGAGCTAGTTTTCGGTCTATCGGCATGCGTAACAGCAAGTAAACCTCACAAGTGACGGCTGAATAGCTACCTACAATAATCCTCAGGGTCCTTGTTAATAGTGCTATGTTTGGGCATCATATACCCCAAAGCCATTTAAGGCCCCTCAAGTAAATCTAGTAAGAGCTTGCAGGCTACGCAGCGGCACCGACTTCGCTGCCGCCCCTCATTGCATGACTTTACCGACTGAAACTTCGTGTCTTAGACGCCGGGATCCTTTCGTAGGTCGGTCAGGCCTGTTGTTTTATACATAGGCCTTATATGTAGTCCCTATATAGGTACTTTGGGCTCATGTATCTCTATATGGGTACATGGACCCGTAGGGAATGTAGAAGCCTGGGCAGTAATCGGTAGTAGTTCTCCCCAGGCTTCCCCACTAGAGTTATGTTATACTACACCATACCCCCCCTCCAAAAAAAAACATCCAAACCCATAAGTTGGCCCAAGGCCGGTTGTTCCATGGTTCGGACTCGCTGTAGCAGCTAGCCCAGGCTTACATGCCCTCACGTATTGCATCAAGAAGGATCATCTAGGTCTACTCCTCTGAGCCCAATTCGACTTATGGTTCCGACTGTTTTGCACGTACTGTTGTGCAGGGCATCCTGCATAGGAATTCGGACCCTAGTGGGGTGCCCCCCCCAGTCCCATTTCAGGGCTCATTTCCACAGGCTTGGTCGTCGCATCCGACATGTCTGGTTATTGGCTTTCGTCTCGGCTTCGGAGTTATTGGTGTTCCTTAACCCTAACCCCAAGACCCTTTAATTGAATGCTAAACCCCTAAAGCCCGAAACCCTAAAGCCCTAAACCCTAAACCCCTAAAGCCCGAAACCCGAAAACCCAATTAGCCAATTAGCCCTTGTGCACGGCAAGCCTTGTGCCCTTTCGGGTTTAGAGGCCAATGCATCCGTTCAAGCCTTAAAGGAAGTTCTCTGAAGCCAGGTCCGGGGGTGCGCCTGCGGCTCCGGTTGGCCTGCCTGGCGGTGCGTGGGCCCTACACTACAGGGGCTTGGGATTTCGAGGGTTTGGTGTTAGGGTTCGGGGTAGTCTACAGCCATAATCAGGAATGTTAAGGACTAGAACGTTAGTTAATACCTTAACTATGGAGGCTCCGCAGTAAAAGCCCGCCCTGAGAGCTACTACTGTAAAGCCACCACACCCCTCTAAAGACACTGCGGTGCTGACTCACATGCCTGAAGAGCATACGGGGGTTTGCGAAAATAGGGGACCCCCTAATATAGTACCCTAGGTGGTACGAGTAGGATCCTTCTTATAGGGATACCAAGATACGGGACCCCCTAATTTTCAAAAGACTCCATTATCTGCCTGCGCTGTTTTACATGGGGCGTGGCCCCGGCGAGGCGGGGCTTAGGATTTAGGGCTCAGGGTTTAGGGCTTATAGGGTTTAGGGTTCAGGGCTTAGGGTTTAGGGATTAGGGTTTAGGGTATAGGGTTTAGGATTTAGGGTTTAGGGTGTAGTTTCCGGAACATGTTCGGTTTGGGGCTGGCGGGTAGGGGAAAGAAGGGCCGCGGGCCGACACTGGAGAGCTCGAGAGTCCAATCAAGTTTCAGGCAAGAGTCCGGTTGTGGATGGTTATTGCACGGTCCCCTGAGTCTACATACTTTCTGAGTATAGTTTACAAAGTGCAAGCATGAATACACCAACTCCCCTTTCTTCTAATTATCAAGGCAGGGTCGAGTTTACAGACGCAGCACTAAAGCCGTTCAACGACCCCATACACATGTTTCACAGATTGATGATCACAATAGCAGCAGTGGTGTCAGTAAGAGCCAGGCATTGCCATAATGGTTGTGCAGTGATGCACAGTCATAGCATCGAGAACAGGGGAACTCCTCATACAACCTGGTAGGCATAGCGAAAATCACAATCACAAGATGGCAAGTACTGAGACAACCAGGCTTAGCAATGTGCATCACTTCATCATCATCGTCATCGTCATCATCATCGTCACCATCATCATCCTCATCACCACGATCATCATCCTCGTCGTCGTCAGCGTCTTTTTTCTTCACAAATCATATATATATATATATATATGTGTATATATATATATATATATTTATTTATTTATCTGTATGTATGTGTGTAGAAATACACGCATATCAGTATACATGCAGTTACAATCGTACGTGCACGACACCAAATCGAGTCATAATCAAAATCACCCAAGTCAGGGCGCGTTGCCCAAGCCGTCCGTGCCAGCAGCCCCCTCCGAACCTTCGCTGCAGAGGGATGGTTCAGGGACTAAGACAAGGGTTTGAATGCAACTAGGCCTCACAACCTCACGCTAAGCCCTGAACCTGTCCAGAAGGTCGCACAAAATCCTCCAGGCGAAGTGTGCAGGTTCTTGAATACTTGGTTCAAAACCGCAACCTTCTTCTTTGATCCCAATCTCCTGGAAAGCTTGAAGCCCGTCAAAGCCTTGGAGCCTAAACCAAACATAGTATGGGAGCCTTTCGACCCGGGGAGATTCCGAAACACGACCTGTTGAATGGGTCCCGAGCCCGAAATCCGGAACCCTAGCCCTCAAGCTAAACCTGTCATGAATCCTAAGCCCTACCTATAGTCTCCATTGGAGTTCCTTTTTGGGGTTACCTTATAGGATCCTTAACTTAGAATTGGTTAAACCAAAAGAAAGGAACTACAATGGAGACTGTAGGTAGAGCCCCACTCCCCAGACCCCTGACACCGCAAAAAGCTTGAAAGAGGCCGAGAAAGAACCTCCTACGGTTGATGATATAAATCCTGCATGACCTTAATGACCCTAGACTATGGGAATTATGGTAAAAGCCTTCTTATGGGTTATGCAGGATTTATATCATCAACAGTAGGACTGGAGTGGCCCTTCTGATTGCCCTTACAGTAGCCCTTTTATAGAGCTCTTTATCAATTGGAGGCCCTTCCGGGCGGGAAGGCACCCCCCCCAGCGCCGGGAGCACTGCCAGCAGGACCCGGGTTTTGGGTTTTAGGGGACTTACTGTTACTTTGGGGCCTGAAGGATTTTTGGTATTTGATACCTTTCCTTCCAGCTACTTATCATACAAATACCAGCAAACCATCGTCGGCCCCTTTTTTGCTATAGTAAGTGTCAGAAAATGGTTTTTCACTGTTCTACACTGGTGGTACAGGGGTGTTGACGGGGTTCTATGTCGCTTTGTGGGAGGGTCTCCTTGACGGATCACTTGCCTGCACAGTCGCGGATATAGCTCCCGCTTTGCATTCTGGACTCTCTAAACCCTAAACCCTTAAAAAACTGTAGAGGTGTGATCGTTTTCCGTTCCAATGAGTTGTCGCAAGGCCGCAGGAAAACGAAGGGTGGGCACTTGTGGCTTAAGGCACGGCTTACATGCAGTCTAGGAGTTTTAAGTTGATTGTTTGCCTCCCAAACTTCTAAGCCCTGAACACAAGTCCCCTACACCCTAACCCCCTCAACCCTAAATCCTAAACCCTTAACTCAAGTCCCCTAAACCCGAAATCCTTGCAAAAGTGGACCAAGCAAGATGCAAAACTCCAGGGCCGGGCCCGAAACGCAGCGCGCCGCCGCCCCCCCGGGCGCTTCCGTCGGTCAGGGCCTCATAAGGCTTCAATTATCTTAGGCCCGGACCGACTTCGCCCAACTCGGACGATCTCAACTTCAAACCCTCAACCCAGACCTGCCCAAAACCATAAATTCCAAACAAACCTCAAACTGTTTTGTCGTTGGGTTTTCGAGCTTAAACCCTAAACCCTAAACCCTAAACCCTAAACCCTAAACCCTTTTAGGATTTTGTGTCTGCTTTTGCTTTCGAGTTGGTGGGCTCTTGCGCCCATGATTTGCCGAGGCGTGTAGGCTAAGTTTTGTGGTTTAGGGTTTAGGGTTTAGGGTTTAGGGTTTAGGGTTTAGGGTTTAGGGCAACACGGAGTCCTTGATAACCGGGTACAAGCATGCGCTAGGGTGCAGATGACGGCCATCACAGTTGTCTGGTGCTGACGATGATGGCGATGAAGGTGATGACTGGCACAGTGAAAAGATATTCATGATGACGAAAGGTGATGTGGGGGTCCTGGGCGTTGAGTAAAGAGAGGGATGTGACCTCTGCGGAAAGCTTTTCCTGATCGCCATCGACCCTTGACATGTCAGAGATCACGGACCGCAGTAAGACGCCAGCAGGACGCTCTGAAGCGATCTTCTGCACCAAAATGCCCAAACAAGAGCTACTGCCTTTACCACAATAGGACCAGCATTCTTACTATTGCTGTTATCAGGACTATGATTACTATTAGTAGTATTATGCACTGGTACTGTTGGCAGTATTACTTAGTATGATGAGTATTATTATCACTTGGGTACGGCCCCCACTCAGAAATGGTTGAATAACATTCAAAATATAGATATATTCGGACCTTAGTAGTAGCCCTACTATAGACTCTTACTGTAAACCCCATAAAGTTCGAAACCGGATTAAGGCCAAATAGTGCTGGGATTCCCTATACGTGGCTCTTAAGGATTGGGGCTATAGGGTTTCCAACTTGTAGGCTTCAGCTGTACTGTATGGGGGGCAGTACCCAGACCTTCCAAAATCCCTTAATTAAGGAGTATACCTTAATTCATATTAGGGATCCGATTATAATTTAAGGTATATTCCTTACTTAAGGGATTTTGGAAGGTCTGGGAACCCTAAACCCTAAACCTTGTAGATCCCTTATACATCCCTTAAAGGAACCCTTAAGGATCCCTTTAAAGGAACCCTTAAGGATCCCTTTAAAGGAACCCTGAAGGAGCCCTAAATTATTACCAGCCTCGCCGCTGCAGGTGTCTGCCAGGGCCCGGCTCCCCAGTCGACCGATCAAGTTTGTGCAGGTCGGTTTAGGGTTTAGGGTTCAGGGCTTAGGATTTAGGGTTTAGGGTTCAGGGTTTCGGGTTCAGGGTTTAGGGTTGTGCCTAGCTGGTTACAAACCCCCTGTGCCCACAAGGGCTCCTTGAACTTAGTAGCTGAGTGGATACACTTTACTGTGCACTTTTGCTGGGCTTATGAACTCAGCAACTAAGTTAAGGGAGCTGATACACCATTTAAGTTTCTGGGACTGCTATATCGTAGGGTTTGGTTCCAGACGTCGGCCCTTACCGCGGAGCCCAAACCTTTGGTCCTTTTTGCTACGGCCAGATGTCGAGACCCATAATGCTCTAGTTCTATAGAACGATACATCTGGCCTAAGCCCTATAGTAACACCAGTTATGTAGGGCCTCATTAATAATTGCCAACACGGGTTCCTTATTATAGCTTTGTGCAGTATAGTCTTATTAAGTCTCAATTTATAAGGCCCTTATATTATACTACCCTTATAGTAGCCCTTATAGCAACCCTTCAAGGACCCCTCTAAAGGAACCCTCTTCTAATGTTTAAGGCCCTTATATTAAATCTAAGAACGCTAAACCCCTAAACCCTAAACCCCTAAACCCGAAACCTTAAACCCCTAAACCCTAAACCCCTAAACCCCAAACCCCAAACCCTAAACCCTTAAACCCTAAACCCCTAAACCCTAAACCCTTAAACCCTAAACCCCTAAACCCTAAACCCTAAACCCCTTATCTCAGCCCAGGCTGGTCCGTCTGACTCTGGGTTTTCAGCCCCCTCGGCGCCGCCCGGGGCCTCATCGGGGCTTTCGAGATGCTCAGGGCGAGGTCCCAAGGTTTCTGGCGACTTCCTTGGCCCTAAAGAACCTACCTTTTTCAGGGCTCCTTATTATGATTTCCTTCTATAAATTTAGGGTTCCTTATTCTGATTTCCTGGCATAAATCCCCAAAAACCAGGGTAGATTCTTTAGGGTCCGGTTTGCATTGCTTTATGGTGCAGGATTTTGCGGCTTTATTAAGTCCTCTAGGCTCGCGGTGTTTGGGGACTAGGGTGATCAGTTTGGAGTTTCGTGGTGTCGGGTTTAGGAATGTCGGGATATGCAAGGGTAAGGTGCTGCCTTTTGCTGGGGTGGAGTCACTTCAGGCCTCAGCAGATCCTTTCGGTGTACCCTAAACTTCAACCCAACCAGGGCATCTATCTGGGGTTTTCTTAGGGCTCGAAGTAATGGCCCAAAACCTTATAAGGGCTATTCTTCTACGTACTTTTTGGGGTCCAGGTTCATACTTCATACCCCATTCGAGTTTCTTAGCCCCGTTGTTTCCCGAGGAGTGCAGGGTTTGGAGTTCCGGTGCGGTTTGGCGTTCACCGCAGAGAGTAGGGTTTAGGGCTTAAAGGGTTTAGGGTTGAGAGTGAGCTTTGCGCCTAAGGTATCTATGTGGGAGTTTCAGAAAATTACTGTAGGGGTACCTTATTTTAGGGTCCTTATAATCAGGATCCTTCTATTTAGGGTACTATGTTAGGGTCCCCTAATCTCGGAAACCCCCATGTAGCAAGCTCTTTAAGGCCAAAGTAGGCAGGTATACGGACCCTCACACCCTGTAACCCCAAGCCCGCCAGCAACTCCTACGGTGCCCCTCACCTCGACTCTAGACCCCCAAAGCGCCGTGGGTTACAAATACCCGCTAAGGACCATAAGGGTCCCAAGCCCTAAACCCTAAACCCTAAAACCTTAAACCCTAAAACCCTAAAACCTTAAACCGTAAACCCTAAACCTTGAAACCGTAAACCCTAAACCCTAAAACCTTAAACCCTAAACCCTAAAACCTAAACCCTAAACCCTAAAACCTAAAACCCTAAAACCTTGAAACCGTAAACCCTAAACCCTAAAACCTTAAACCCTAAACCCTAAAACCTTAAACCGTAAACCCTAAACCCTAAAACCTTAAACCCTAAAACCCTAAAACCGTAAACCCTAAACCCTAAAACCTAAAACCCTAAAACCTTGAAACCGTAAACCCTAAACCCTAAAACCTTAAACCCTAAACCCTAAAACCTTAAACCGTAAACCCTAAACCCTAAAACCTTAAACCCTAAAACCCTAAAACCTTAAACCGTAAACCCTAAACCCTAAAACCTAAAACCCTAAAACCTTGAAACCGTAAACCATTTTGGCTCAAGGCCCCCCTGGTTCTCCTTGGGCACCGGTACCTGCGGGGGATTGCTTTTCCCCAGGCCTTGGGCTGAGTGATCATGTCTGGGGTTGCAGGTTTGCGACTGGGGGATCAGAAAATGCCCCCGGTCCCTACAACGGACGATGAGGAGGACGAAGCCAAGAGCCCCAAGCGCCGCCGTGAGGCGGGGGCTAAGAATAAGCAGCCGTTGGCACCGCCAGGGTTGGGGTTGGGGTCCGGGGGTTCTGCCGGGCAGTCCGTGTCCCTGGATATGGTCACCATGCAGCAGCTGCTGGCTGAGCAGTGCAAACAAATCGTTTCCAGCAATCAGCAGCATCTGGACAGGGCAGTTCGAGAGCTTGAGGAGCGACTTGATAAGAAGCTTGTCGACACAAGCCTTCGCCAGGACAACGTTGAAGAAAGGGTTGCAGGGGTCGAGACCAGGCTTCAGAAGCTTGAGGACTTGCTGGCTGGGGGTGTGGCGAAGCAGGGTTCGGGGGATTCGGAGAGCCGCCGCCTGACTTTGGTGTACGGCGGTTGGAAGCAAGACACCCAGAGGGCAGTCATCCTGGCTGAGGTAAAGGAAGCCATTGACAAGCTAGGGCTAGCTGGGATGGTTGATTCGGCTCCCTTCACCACTGGTCCGAGGCGCTCGGTTGCTTTGCAGAACTTTGCCGTGCGGTCAGGTGAAACCATGTCTGACACGCGGGCCCGTATGCACAAGCTGGTGATTGGGGTTGCTGAAGCCAAAGCGGTCACCAGCCACGGCAAACGTCTCTGGTGCTCGTATTCTAAGACCAAGGCGGAGAGGGATGTGGCAGGCCACGCCTCCTGGATTAAACGGGTCATGGCCAGCAAGGGACAGGGTTTTGTGGATCGCTTGGATGTCGAGTATGGTTCCGGGACTGTTTGGATGGGCGAGAGCATGATTGCAAGTGCTAGACGATCTCCTCCGGACAATGTCAGCTCGGAACACATGTTCTATGATGATCGCCTCGTGATTCGGCCCTGGGTTGACCTTCGGGCTTGGTCTTTGGAGTCAGGGCTTTCTACTGCAGAGCTAGGGGATCTGCTGGGGAGCCATCGAAACTGATCGCTTTCAGAGTCCTTTGAGACGCTGCGATCGGTGGCTCGTTCATCTGGCGCCGGTCTGGCTAAGCCTGCCGATGCCGAAGGGTCTGAACCTTTACTTTCACTGCAGATTGTCGGATGGAACCTAGGAGGGGCTCCTTTGGATGATGTGCAGGGGGCTGTGCATGAAGCACTTCGGGTGCGCAACCGTGAAAGAGTTCACTTGCTGCAGGAGTGTCCCCGAATAGGCCATGGCTGGAAGTCACATTCGTTACAGGGCTGGAGGTGTGTTCAGTACAGAAGTCCTGGCCAATGGTGAGGGGTGGGTCTGATGTTTCATCCGGAGGTTTGGTGTATCACTCAAAAAAAGGCGGCCAAACGAGGGGTTTGGGTTCGTATGAAGCATTTGCACACAGGTCTGGAGGTTTGGATGGGAACGGTTCACATCCCACCGGGGCTCACTCAAAATGACTACTATGCTGATGCGGCGGGGTTCTTTCGTGCCTTACCTGCTACTGCGGCGAGAGTGGTTTTCCAAGGGGATGTAAATGCACCTTTCTCCTGGGTTCCTTCGCCTACCGTTGACACAGCAGCAGGGGCTGATGGTAAGGCTGTCTTGCTCCTTGACCTGCTGTTCCAGCTTGGGCTGCTGGTGGCAGCGCCGCCTCGTCAGCAGCAATCGTTGCCTACGAGCAGACCGAGACAGGCGGATCGTGTCGGGTCTCGCATCGATTTGTTTGCCACCAGGGGCCTTCTACAAAAAGGGGTTCATATCTCGGTGGATTCTTGTTACACCCTGGGCACTGATCATGACATGCTAAGCCTGACAGCTGCGATCAGGGGGGCGACGAAATTTGTGAGGCCCATGACCAGGGCTAGGGTTTGGGTTGGGGGTGTTGAGTCTGTGGACAAACTTGACACGGCAAAGTTGCTCGAATTGGCACGAACCTGTACTCAACCGAAACCCAGCTTGGCGTACCGCGATAAGCCCGATACGAAAGCTGCCTTCCGAAGGGCCAGGGTATCTCGAACAGCTGCCTGCTGGAAAACTGCTCTGGCACTCCGCAGGCGAGACCGCAGGGCTTGGGAAGCGGCTAGGCTTCAACGAGCCTCCCAGTGTGATTGGACGCACTTCCGGGACCTCAGGGCTTCAGGACAAGGGGCTTGGGACGAAGGGTTTGCAGATGCACAGGTGGAGGACCCACATGTGGTGGTCTCTGACCATCTCAAAAACGTTTACCAGGGCGAGAAGGCGATACCCTGTTTGGAGACTCAAGGGGAAGTCAGAGGGTTTACTGTCGATGAGATTCGAACAGCAGTGGGGCAAATGAAGAGCGGGAAGGCCGTTGGCATTGATCTGACGAGTGCAGAATTGTTCCGAGGGTTGATGGGGGTTGAGGGCGGACCTGGCCATCTGGCCGAATACTTTACTAACATGTTGGTCACGCGAAAGTTGCCAGAGGATTGGAACACATCTATTTTGGTGCTCCTTGCTAAGGTTCCGGCGCCCGTTCAGGCGAAAGATTTGAGGCCTATTGCTATGGGGAGTGGGGCCTCTAAATTGTTCGCCCGGCTTCTCCTTAACAGGTCTGCGCCTTTCCTTGGCGCACGGAGCCCCTACCAATGTGCGCGTGCGCACAGACAAACCTGCGATTATGTTTTCAGCATTTGGAGGGTCTTTGAACTTTGCAGGGAGTGGGGCCTCCCAATAACCTGCGTGAAAATCGATGTGCACAAAGCCTTTGACTCAGTGTCGCGGCCTCGCCTCATCGCCAAACTGCGCTCACGCCTAGGGAACACCCCCGAAATGGCTTGTTGGGAACAATTGTTGTGTGACACTCGTGCGGTTCTTGTCACGCCGTGGGGTGTGTCGGGGTTTGACATGGACTCTGGAATAAAGCAGGGCGCGGTGGAATCGCCTAGCTTCTTTGCCCTACTCATGGAAGAGGCCTTAGAGGAGGCGTCCGCCAGGTTTGAGTGGTCAAAGGGGGCCTTGATGTTTCCGGATTTTGAGCATGAAGGGGCTCTGTTCATGGACGATGGGTTGCTATGGAACTCAGATCCCAGGGTTGTGCAACTACGCCTTTCCCAGCTCACGGAGGTCCTTGCGACATATGGGCTTGTCCTGAACTTGAAAAAGTGTCAGCTCTATTGCAGCAAGGACACAGTACGCCCACACGAGATTCAGGTTGCTGGGGTCCAGCTGTTCTCCGTGTCGCACATTGAAGTCATGGGGTTGCGGCTGTGTAAAGGTATGAGTGCATGTGAACTCCTACAACCCCTGGTTGCACGTGCAAAACAGAAATTCTGGTCGATCAAACACCTGCTACGGGCCAAGAGTCCCCTCAAGGGTCGTATCCAACTTCTGGAACGAGTTGTCGCAGGGACAGCCCTTTGGTGTGTGGCGGCCATCCCTCCGGATCGGTCGGCTATGGGCCTGCTCAACAGCGTGCAGACGATGCTGTTGGGCTGGATGCTCAGGCTATATAAGGGGAGGGATGAAACCTGGCTTCAGTTTCGGATTCGCTCAGTGAGGGCTTCCAGGTCCGCTTTGCATCGTTGCGCAGGGTCTAGGTGGAGCACGATCTGGTTGCAACGATGGTGGGACTATGGGGGTCACCGGGTTCGTGCAATCATGGCTGAGTCTCCGCCTCTATCATCGCTTCTAGACGAATTTCGAAGTCTACAGTGGTGGCGCAGGGTTCAAAAGTCCAAAGGCAAACAGGGTCCTCGGCATAAGAGACACTTCGCTAGACTCACGGGGTTGGAAGAGGCCATGAATAGGGTTTGTGGAGGGCCGTGGAGAATGCAAGCACACAACAGGGCTGAATGGAGAGGGCTTAGGGCATGCTGGGTTGAACAAAACGACCTGGCGTGGGCTTCGGGGAGGCAGCTGGCTTTGCCGTCGTGGAGTGAAGAGTGATTATAAGGGACAACAAGGGCAGCAGGGGGAAATGTTGAGCGAATGAAGATGTGTTCCGACGGCTACGACGTGGCTCCAGACTGCCAGCAGGTGTTCGACTCCCACCGACATTGCTAGCATGACCTCCGCGGGTTGCCTCGTGCCTCAAGGGATGTGGCGACTGCCCACGGCCGCGCTTTGTGCCGTGCTCACGTTTACTTACATATTCTTTGCCAAAGGGTTGGGGGAGATCTTCACGACTCCGCCTTCGGTGGATGGCAACTATTCGAAATTCGATATGCAAGCAGTGGCAGCAACTACATGGCTGGACGCAATGTGCAAAGGGTTGAAGGGCTCGGCCTGTGCTGAGGCAAGCACCACACCCGCAGGGCTGCAGGGTTGGGGGAGTGGTCCGATGATGGATGCAGCGACATGGGCCTCGACATGCTTGAGTCTTCAGGGCAACCCGGCTGCCTGGGCCATCCTGGGCTTGATCTCCCAAACGGCTGTTGCCCAACCGGTTGATGCAATGGGCAACTGGCCCCCGTTCTGGTACGTGAACGCGAGGTCAGGGGCAGATGCGTTGATATGGGACCATCAGGTCAGCCCTAACGGAATGATGGGCTGTCTACTTGCCCTCGTGGAGGCTCGGGGTGATGTACGATACACTGACTTTGGCCGTCTCATTGTCCTGGACTTCGAGAATGCCCTTGGAGCAAATGTGGACACTGCTCGGCCTTTGGGTGAGGATCATGTGGATGCATGGCAATGGGCCCGGTACGTGGAACAGCACCTTCATGTGGAGTTCCTGGAACGCTTCTTCCCTCTTGAACAACTGGAGTTGGAAAGGGCTTCCCCAGAAGGGTTGGGCACCATCTGGAGCCTGGGGGAGCCAGAGGAGGAAGGGTTTGTTGCCCGGGTGCGGCGCCTTCATTTCAATGTCCTGCTACAGATGCCGGTCTTGCAGTGCAGACTTCATGGTGTTTCGCCTGGGGCAGCCTCGAGCTCATCCATGGGAGCCCTCGCGGCCAGGACGACACAAGAGGCCCGTCTTGGTGAATGGATGTTGGGTGCCCTCGATGCCATGATGGAAATTCGCTTCCAGGGCGACGATGTCTGGCTACTTCATCTCCTCCGGGGCCGTGTTGCAGGGCGGAGGGATGGCAGGTACAGAAGTGTGGCGCGAGATGTCTTGGACGCCCTGGACAGGGTTATGCCATGGGGGCAGATCCATGGGCGAGAGCCACCGGAGTATAGCCAGCTTTGGGCCCTGGATGCAGAGGGCGAATTATACGAGATTCTGCACTACGACGGGGTTGAGGGCTCGGGGTCGGACATTACAAGCCTGGTGCAGAGGGATATCAAAAAGAAGTGGCTCAAACCCAAGGATGACGGGAGACGCCGAAGGCGAAGCAAATGCCACGATACAGGCGGCGTAGCCAAACCCCGTGCTCCCAAGACACCGCCTTCGAACCCACAGGTTACTACCTCAGTGCGGGCGCTTCGCCCTCGAGCTCGTCCTGCTGTTGCACCTCGTACCAATGCGAGTGGCTCGGGGGCAGGAAGCTCATGTGATGCTCCCGCACGCAGCTCGCATGAGTGTCCCATGCCAGAAGCGTCTTTAACGCTGGACGAAGCAGCGGATGTGTGGAGCATTGTATTGGGACTGGCCCTGGAAGAGGAAGTGGACTCTGCTCCTGGAACAATCGTTGGCGAATATACTCGTAACAGCGTCACAGAAACCTTCCTTGAATATGGCTTGCGAGACAGACTCACTTTGGTGCTGGCCTTCCAAGGGGTTATGGCTAGGGTCATGCGAATCGTGGGCGAGGTCATTGAGGGGGCCATGGCTGAGGAGCAAAACCAACCGGGTTGGGAACCTGACCGAGGTGACGAGCACTCGCTAATGCAGCAAGGGTTAATCACCACTGAGAATGACTTCTCGTTATTTCTCATGGATCTGAGGCGTGTTTTGGAGGAGATGACAAAGGGCCCCCGCCATGCAAACGCCCGCCTCCTATGGCGGTGGTTGGACTGGAGGTGCAGCAATGCAGCCGGTGGCATGTGCATAGGCCACATGCGCGGCAGAGTGGAGCAGGTTTTGAGTCTGCTCGTGGTGGCAATGGAGTCCTCCTCCCAGATTGAGGAGATCCCGGACTATCACCTTGATTGGTGTAATGTCTGGTACCGCCGCCTGGCTAATTTCCTGCCTACGCATCCCGGCAGCAGGAAGGCCCGCGGTATGGGTGTCTCGGCGGACCTACCGGCACCTGTCCTCTTTCAAAAGCCGCTCCCCGCGCTTGAGTCTGAGGATGAAGGGCTTGAGATGGGCCGTGCGATGCGCACGTTTCGTGTGCATGAGCGTGACCTCGACGGAGTGCTTGAGGAGGACCGACGGGAACGGGAAGCGGACGAGGCGCTCCAGGATCACGCTAACGAGGCAGCCGAAACTGCGGAGCAGCTGGCACTCGAAGAGGAGGTGGCGGAAACGCAACATGCAGTGGATGAGTGGCTCGATGACACAGGGGGCCTTCGAGACCTCACTGCTCGGGAATATCAGCAATGGGAGAATCGCACCTTCGCCAGGGCATTGGCTGCTCCCTCGACCCGCAAGCGCCAGTACCTGGACATTGAGCTTGCTTCGGGGAGTGCGGATGAGCCGAGGGTTTCAAGAAGGGTTCGAGTTCCGCTGGGGGCTCATGGGGCTACACTGCAGCTGACGGCAGCGCTGGTGGAGGAGGTCGAGATTCTTGACACGCCGCCGGGAGCTCCCCTGGCAGGCAGTGCAGCCGTGTCTGATGGCCTGGTCTCGCCACCATTGGATGGTCTGCCTGCTGACAACTATGTGGGGGCCCCTGACACTGAGGACAGTGATGCTATGACTGTTGCGGTTGCTTCTGAAACAGGGATGGAGCCGACGGGGCCTGAGTCTTTGCCCCTCCCTGGTGTAGCTTCGACACTCCTGCAGATGGATGATGACAGGGCTGAGGGTACACAGGGGCATGCCAGCTCCAGCTACAGGGTTACTGACCTCTCTATGGACGAGTTCGGGCGGCTTTACAAACAATGGAGGGAGGGTTCAGTGACTTCGGACGACATCGAGCGTGAACATGGTGCAGGGGTTCGGGAGATGATTGAAGTGCAGCACATTGCCGAGACCGGTGGCTTCGACACCCAAGCCTAGTTGCCTGCCCGACGCCTGGCCAATACGGCCTTTCGCTCACCTAGACAGATAGGCAGGCGGAAAAAGGTGCTTAAAAAAAAAAAAACCCTAAAACCTTAAACCCTAAACCCTAAAACCTTAAACCGTAAACCCTAAACCCTAAAACCTTAAACCCTAAAACCCTAAAACCTTAAACCGTAAACCCTAAAACCTAAAACCCTAAAACCTTAAACCGTAAACCCTAAACCCTAAAACCTAAAACCCTAAACCCTAAACCTTAAACCGTAAACCCTAAACCCTAAAACCTTAAACCCTAAACCCTAAAACCTTAAACCGTAAACCCTAAAACCTTAAACCCTAAAACCCTGGGAGGTCCAGTCTCCCTGAGGCGCCGACGCGCACGGGCCTTGGTCAAGGGTGCTTTTGTGAGCTTATTGTGGTGCAGGGCTTTGGGATGAGCGTTTGAGGGTTTAGTAACATTTAGGGTTAGGGTTCAGGGTGCTTAGGGGTTGGGGTTGAGGGATGTTTAGGGTTTGGGAACTATAGGTATGTTTGGCGATTGGGGTTATAAGCCCGGACCTGAAATCGCAGGCGCTACCTCCAACCCCAACCGTTGAGTCAGAGGGTTGCACCTACAGGGACTGCGCAACACCACAAGAATCCTACTTCTCAGGCTGAGTGCTTCTCAGTCGCAAAAAACGACACAAACAAACCGAAGCCGTCTGCCACGACCTTGCCCGTCAAAAGCGCACTGGAATTTCCGGATTGTGACGGTGGAGTCTGGCCGAGGTCTAAGCCAGAGTCCCTTAAAGCTGCCTCAACCATCCTAAACTCTATAGACTCTATAGTTCAGGGTTAATAGATTTAATATAAGGGGCCTTAGTAATTAGAATAGGGTTCCCTTTAAAAGGGGTCTATAAGGGATCTATAAGCTCTGACACCTTGCGACGATAACTCAAAGGCAAAGCTCCCGGGGCTCCGACCGCGCTTCCGGGAGCCTCCGCGCCGGCGGCGCCCGTCCGTCCGACCGCTCAGATGTATGGCGAAGGATTCTATAGTCTCCTTGGTAACTACTTTTTATTTTTGTTCATATAAAACGAATGTTATTGTTTTATGGTTCTAAGGGGGGTATAGGATTTATATGGACTCTACAAGGGTTCTACAAAGGACTCTATAAGGACGCTGAAATATACCAGGGCTTTGTATAAGGACTCTGCAAGGGGTTGAGGGCTCCGGGGTCTCCTGAATTTGGGGATTTTCGGGTTAGGGCCGAAGGCCCGGGGTTTGGGTTTAGGGTTTAGGGGTTTAGGGTTTTGGGATTTTCGGAATCAGGGTCCGGGCTTTGGGCGAATCTTTCAGGCGGAATTCGAAAACAGAGCCCAGCAGGGCTTATTATCCTCATATCATGGACCGTCTAGCTATGCCTCGAGCCGTAACCCCGCGGTTCCGATGACTGGCTCCAGCGTGGTAGCCTGTCGACAGATGCCAGCGCTTGGGTACGTAGTGCTGCAGCCTCCAACATATGTGCAGCAACATCACTTTTGCTTGGATCCCGGTCCACTCAGCACCCGGCCCTGTATCCTAGCCTCGAATCCCAAGGCCTTGTGTTAACCATCTCGAAAGCCGTATCAAGCCCTCTGGAGTCCCGCCAAGCTCGAAACTGAAACTGGCAGTCCTAATATTTTCCGCCTGGCCAGTAGGATGTTGGTTTCACCATAAAATACCCCTAGTTGTCACAAGCCCTGTAAACGAGCACGGGAAAAACATCCGCAAGCCTGAGAAGAGTCTTGTACATGTTGCGACAGAACCCTCCAAGAATCCGCATTCCCCAAAGCACCTGCGTGAATCAGTTTCTAAAATAGGGTTTAGGGTTCCCCTAAACCACCTGGGCAAATCTAGGACCTGTGGCGCCTGCCCCACCCGTGAGCTGGGTGCTTGGAGGGCACCGGAAGTCGCGGTTGAGGGTCTGTGGGGAGCGATTGGGACTCAGGAGGTGTAGACTCTGTCTGCTAAACCCCAAACTCCTAAACCCTCCAGGATTCTAGGTTTATGGCGAGAAAGGGAGCTTCAAGCAGCAAGGCAGACGTTCACTAGTAGGATCCTTACTGGAAGGTGCTTTTGGGTTTAAGGGACCCCCCCCATAAGGATCAACAGCTTCGAGGTTATCTCAGACAGGTGGGTCGACCTCCTCTCTGATCTCGAAACTAGAACAACAGGCTCTCAGCAACTACAGGCAAAACGGCCTGATCCCAACCCGAATTCCCAAGTTCAAAATAGCCAGCGACAAATCGCACCAACCTCGAATTTCTGCGACCGAGCCGTGCACGCTAACTCCGAGTAAGCCATCGACAGAAGCAAAGCCCTGAAAGTCTCGAACCTTAGGGGTACTTAGAAACAATTTTAATTTTTGGTTTTATAATCCCTAAGAAACAGCTAAAATTGTAATTTTTGCTAGGGCTCTAAGTTCACTATAGGAACTCCAACCTCCCAAAGCCTTAGTTAAACCTCAGTGAAAGCAAAGGCAACTCTAAACCCTGCAAATACGGCAATCCCGAACCCCAAGACCCTATCTCTAAAACCCTTAATAATGAAATGTTCAGTGCTCTTCGAATATTCTGGGGGTTCCTTACTATAAACATAGTATCATGGGCCTCAAACCCTACTCTAATTACTAAGGCCTACCCTGCCTTGACATGCCCCGCCCTGCCTTGCCCTGCCCTATAGTAAGCCCGAGAGACCGCCCAAACGCAAAACCCCTTCAGCAGCTTTTCTCAGGGCCCGCGCCAGCGCCGGCACCCGCTGCCGCTGAGTCAGCAGGCATTTGTTGAATTGACGGTTTATCCAAAGTAGCCCTAAGGGTCCATGATACATATAAGCATCATTGGGTATGATTGAGAGTGTTGTAATGGAGGAACCTGATTAAGAAACCCTAGGCCTATATACAACCCCAAAATAGTAGGATTCATATAAGGAACCCTAGTAACGGCCCAATGTTTCTTAATCAGGTTCCTACATTAGGGCTTAGTTTGGGGATTTTGAGGATCATTATAGGATTTTAGGGGTGCTTCAAGGTCAAATGACAGATGTATGCATGGACCCTCAGTGGCTGTCAGTACTCATACTTAGGACTTTGGGCCCAACATCCGCCGTGTGGGTGGGTCTATGGGCCAGAACTGCTTAAATACCACGCTCGGAAATAAAGGGGAGAAGGAGGGACCCTTAATGGGGACCCCTACCCTATAATGGGCTATATACTGGGTATATAATAGCTGTATTAAGGGTATATACCAGGGGTATTAAGGGTCCCTCCTTTTACCCGGGATACTGTGTAGGCTTTGGGGCCGCGGGAAGACCGGAGTTTCGGACTTGGCATTGAGGGTTTAGGGTTTAGGGTTTAGGGTTTAGGGTTTAGGGTTTAGGGTTCTCCGACGCCAGGACCCTACCTTAACACGTACAACCTTCCCCTGTTTAAGGACCTCTATGATCAGGAACCCCAAGGGTCCAAGTACCCAATAATCATATCTCCAGAATCCTAACCTACATAACTACTATCCTGAAACCGACTACCTAATTATTGGGTCCTTTGGACCCTTGGGGGAAATCAATGATTAAGGAACCCCCGTTTTTTGGTTTGACAGGGCTCTGGTAAGCCCTATAAACTCTGCGCCCTCCCCCGGGTACGGAGTTTAGGCCTCTTGATGTAGTATAGGACTTACTGCTGATGGACAAAATCCTGCATTACCCATTGTAGGGAATACACCATAGTTCCCATAGTTTAGAGTCCTTAGGGTCATGCAGGATTTTGTCCATCAGCAGTATGGCTAATGCAGGATCAGGGGGCTCCAAAGTGTAATGGGTTTTGGGGGTTTAACGGTTTGCGGTTTGGTTAATGAGTCGGAACCTCCACTGCGAGAACCAGCGCATCCAAAAGTTGAGAAACCCTAAACCCGAAACCCTAAGCAAAACACATCCAACACCGTAAAATCCTGAACCTCCGGCCTCCACCGTCCGAGGCCTGTGCATGAAGGGCATCTATCTCCTCTAAAAATCCCACAAGAAGCCCTAATTAAACCTAAACTCCCGTTCCCCAGGCCAAGAAGACTCTCGTCGATCCTTCATTGCCCAAAGGGTCCTAGGTATTGTTATGGGGGATACTTCCCCAAATCATAATAGTAATTCCTAGTATGGAAACCCTACATTCTACTATACACCCTAAGGCTCCACGTACCCATATAGAAAATACTTAGGCCCTAAAGTGCCTATATAGGGACCTCTTTAAGGCTTAAGTATCTACTATAAAGGTACATGGAGCCTTTGGGACAGGTACTTTGGGGGATCCTTTGGGTTGGAGTCTCTGGGTGAATGAAGGCTATTCGGCTCCCACCCCGGCCGCGGCGGTGCAGCCGGAGCCTGAAGAGGCCGCCAAGAGCTCTTAAAGGTTATGTAGGGGCCTTAATAGTTAGAGTAGGCTTCCCTTTAAAAAGGGTCTACAAGGGATACTATAAGGGATCTAATTATAAGGGTAGCGTAATATAATCGCCTTAACAATTGGAATGGGGTTTCTGGTATATTATACTATGAAGATAATAAGGAGCCCCCCCAAGCCCCCCCAAACCCTGTTCCAACGATTAAGGTTATTAAGGCCCCTAAGGTATCTTACGGGCTGCGTAATGATTTCTTAAGGGGCTTTTTTGGGGGTTGCTGTAGGGTCCCAAGGCGTCTCAAGCACAAAAAGACACGTGCTCTTCAAGTCCAGGTCTGTTTTGGGCGTTTGGAGTTTGGGGGGTTTTAGGGTTCAAGGTTTTGGGGCTTGCAGTCTTGGTAGGTTTTGGGGCTTGACTTTCATGTGCTTGGGGTTCAGTTTGGGGCTTGGTGTCCGAAAGTCGCTCTGTCATGCGTTGGAGCACGCGGCAGCCAGCGCAAGGATGCAATCTGGGATGTTCGTGGCAACCTAAACCCCTAAACCCTAAAATCCCTGTGATGCTGAACCCCAAAGCCCTGCCTGGACCTCAGATACCCAGCACCCGAGCCCAAGTACGTCCTCTAAACCCAAAACCTAAACCCTCCATCCTGCCGAAACACGCACTATTTAGCGGTATCAGGGCTGTAGTAAAGAAAAGGGTACCTCGTAATCCCGGTAGACCGCATGTGAAATGCAAATGAAACCCTACAGAGCATGCTTATCAAATCCTACAGAGCCCCTACACACCGTAGCTCCCCAGGAAGCCCTTGTGGCCAAACACGAATATCTCCGCAGGATCCCCATGATGAATCGTGGAGGCAGTTCATTGAGGACCCGAGCTAATTGTCGCGAAGTTTGGGGTCGAAGAGTGCACTCGTTAAGGGTTCAGGTTGTTTGTTGGGTTTACGGGTTTGGGTGTAATGAATAGGGACCTCAAAAAGCACATAAGCATAAGCATTCTAGAGGGATCTCCGTAGCTTATTGGCCTTCATTCTACGGGGCTTTATATGGGATATCCCTATCCTAATTTCTGCTTATGTGCTTTTTTAAAGGGGCCCTAATGAAGGGGCCTAAACCCCACTACCGGATCTGAGGCCTTTTGTTGGAGTTTCAGGGGCTCTGAGTGTTTGGTGGCTCCGGGGCCGGAAACTCCTCTACAGTAGTTAAAGTAGGGGCCTTAATAACTAGAATAGGGTTCCCTTTAAAAGCGGTCTATAAGGGATACTATAAGGGATCTATACGGGTAGCGTAATACAAGGGCCTTAATACTTAGAATAGGGTTTGGGGGCCCATTTTACTATAATCATAATAAGGAACCCCCCCAACATCGTCTTGGTGCTTATTTAAGCCCCTACATCACAACTCTGAGGCTCAAGTTCTGGAGCAGCGTCTTTGAGTTCTGTCGCACGGGTTTATCCAAAACAGTCTTCTTGCTGATTTGGGTCCTTTTCTACGACATGTGTACAGGGCGAGCAATATGGCAAGCCCTACATGTCAGAAAAACGGGGCATGGCCCCAAGGCTTCAAGGTTGAAGGTATAGGGTCCGGGCTTCGCTGCTATGGTTAAGACTTGAAGCGTTCAGGGTCCTGGGGTTCAAGGGTTTTGGTCCACGAAGCCCGAATCTCAGCACTCCATCCGGCTCTAGAAAGATTAAAGAGAACCCCGAATGTGGGAACCTGATTCAGAAACCTGGGGCTTTTTTAGGGGTTCCTTATATGAATCCGTCTATTTTGGGGTTGTAGGCCCAGGGTTTCTTAAGCAGGTTCCTACATTACCCCCCAGCGTCGACTCCCTCAGACGATACATAGTTGTGGTAAGGAATGCCCAAACCCCAAACCCGAGCCCAATATCCCAAAGCCGTTAATAGAGTCTACAGTAGAAGCCTAAAAGTTGGAAACCTAATAGCCTCAATACTTAAGAGTGATATATAGGGAATCCCGGGCACTATTTGGCCTTAATCCGGTTTCCAACTTTATGGGGTTCAGTGTAGGGTTTTGGTGTTAGGGTTTTAGTTCCCAAAGCCTTTAATGGAAAGCCTTTATAATCGCAAGCCTTTAGTAGAGTCTAGGGTTTTTGGTGTTAGGGTTTTAGTTCCTTTATGGTTTTTTGGGGGGATTGTTGCGTTTTTTAATTGGATGCGCAGGAAGACAGTGAAGACAGCGTCGCAGCCGCCTGGGAGCTCGGGACAAGACCCTAAAAGCCCTATAATCCCTAAGGTTTAAGGGGTTTTGCCTATAGTCTCCATTGTAGTTCCTTTTTTGGTTAACCAGTTTTATGGTTCGGATCCTATAATAAAAAGAGTTTTTGGTTAACCAAAAAAAGGAACTACAATCGAGACTATAGGTGGGGCTCAAACAACATGTGCAGGTCTTCCGGTCCGGTGGAACCACCGTCAGTAAGCTTGAAGGCACGCCACAGCCCGACTGGCATTTGCATCCATTGCTCTTCAGAGGAAGATGTTCCTTTCAATCCCCAGCAGCTAAACCCTGCACATGAGCACGCTCATCTTCCTGTCACAAGATGGTGTCGAGACACAGCGCATCCCTGCACCCGCAGGGAACAGCAACAATCGATCCCACCTGCACTAGTACACGGTGCCGGCTGAATGCAACCGAGGTGTAAAAGAACATAGTGGGGAGTTGTCGCACAAGTCAGACCACAGCCATACAAGGAATGATAATTAGCCCTGACGGCACACCGAGCTACAACAAATGCGCCGACTGTGGTTCGGCCGGAGGATTGCAATACTACCGGTTCGTACGAAGAACAGGTTCCGGGAACCTGCAGTGAATGCGCCACTGTGTGGTCGGGAGCTGTTCTACTTAGGCAGTGATCAGGGCCTTATACCACCCCCTACTACCTTGATATAATTGTACAAGCTGCTTAAATCCCAACTGATCTCCTTTGACTTTCAAGTGATCCAGTTACTAAGGACTCCGGTGACGACTCGGATGCCTGGAGCTTAGCGGTTTCTAGTGGTGGCTCTTAGGGTGGCTTTTAATTAGAGGGGTTCTCCGCTCGGGTTTAGGGTTTCGGGCTTGAGGTTATCTTCAGTCCTTTCGGGGGCTTGAGGTGTTCTGTCGTTTCAATTAAAACAGGGTATCCCAAACAGGATTCCTGCGCTGTCTTCATTTTGGGGTCTCGTTAAGCTGAACAATCGGAAGAGTTTACGACCGGGTCGGAATCGTGTTATCACAGTATCCCCCCATCCCTGTGCAATCATGTGCGAGATATCGCAAAGCCTTACCCTGACTATGCAGGCATAGAAGCGGGCAGGTCAGGGGTCTCAGACAAGATGGGCCATGGCTTGGGATGATGAGTGCTGGCATGCTGTCGCAGTATGCTCCACATTTTCGGCTCATAAGGATACAGCTTTTCACGGTGCTATGTTTGCTGGCTTTAGGGCCAGGGCTGAAGACGAGGGAAGCGGGGAGGGGTGCAGCTTCGTCTTTGGGTATCACCAGGATTTGAAGCCAAAGTCCGGAAGCGTAACCCCTCAACCGGTCTTAGAACAGGCCGAGCAACCACGAAGTGAATTGGAGCACTCCGGATGGTGACATTGATGTTTACTATTTGAGGCAGACACGGCAGCACACTCCGGGGACCGACACAAGAACGACATGGAGCTGTTGCTGAAGATGCAGGCTGACTTGGGCTGAGGGTGAGGTGGGGTTGCGTTTAGGCTTCAGTGCCTTGGGATCTATCGGTGCGGTCGTTGGGTTTCTTGGTGTTATACTCGTTTAAGGCGGGTTTGGGTTTAGAGTTCGAGGTGCAGGATTCAATGCAGGAAAGGTGATTTGGAGCTCCTCGCGGTTCTTTAGGCTCGGAACGATTGCTTCTGGTTGCGTGTGTGCGAGGTTGAGGATTCAGAGTTTTGTGCCTTCGGGGTTCGGCCTTTGGGTTGGGTTTTGGGGCATCTCGTTACAGAAAAAAAGGCCTACCTATAGTCTCCATTGCAGTCCCTTTTGTGGTTAACCAGTTGTATGGTTAGGATCCTATGATATATAGAGTTTTCGGTTCACCAAAAAACAGGAGCTACAATGGAGACTATAGGTAATGACCCCAAGCCTTCACGACTCCTATCCGGACCTCCCAAACTCTCCAAGCCTTCAGCCCTAAATGCTCGAAAGGTAAATCTTCGACCCAGGATTGGAAGCCTTACAGTAGAAGCCCAATGGCTGGACACCCAAGAGGCTCAATCCTTGAGAGCCATGTAGAGGGAACCCCCTGCACTAATTGTCTTTAATCCGATTTCCAACTTTCTGGGGTTTACTGTAATCCTAAGCTCCTCAACCGTATTTCGACAACATGAACTAGAGCCACGCAAATACCCGGAGAGATGTACAAATCTGGAATCCTGGCCTCGCAATCTTAGTAGTGAGAAGGTGTAGGGCTTTGGGTTCGGTCTGGCGAGGATGGACCCGTTTAGCAACATATGACTTGGGTTTGGGTCGAGTTTGAACCATCAGGGTTGTCTGCCGGTTCCGGCAGTACTGGAATTGCCATTGTGCCGGAATTGCCATCGGTTATAGGAGTACATTCTCTGATGATGGTGATGAAGGCCATGATGATGGTGAGGATGATGATGGCGATGAAGATAATGTTGCTAATGATGATGGTGCTGTTGCTTGTGATCACGAAACTTACGGCACAGGCTTAGGGTTTAAGATTTTGGGGCTTAGGGATTTAGGAATTCCGTGCAGCAACAGCAAACTCCACCCCCCAAACCTATTAATCGCAAGCAGATTTATCCCAAAGCCTTGTTGCTCGCAGGCGAAAGCCGCACCAAAAGGCCAGCTTGTTAAACGACCCGGGCAGCCCGAGACCTTGTCCTTCCATAGGGATTCTCATTATCTTAGGGGTACCTAGAAATAATTTTTAAAATTTTTGGTTATTATAATCCCTAAGAAACAGCTAAAATTATGATTTTTGGTTATTCTAGGGGCTGCGCCCAGGTGCGGGCAGCGCGAGTTGTTGTCAGCGGATGTAGCGGGGGAACGGGAAAGACACGGTCAAAATTTCCAGACGGTGCCGAGACAACGACAGCTCGACACCGGAACAAAAGTGTGACGCAGGCCCGAAGTGCACAACTTGTGGGTGATCTTACGCTCTTAGCCCTCGTCGGCCCTCCATGTAGCCCGCGTCCGCCCTCCGCCGGACCCCGCTGATGCTGATGATGCGCGCCCTTTTGGGGCTTCCGCAACCCACGCAAAAACTTGGAAATCATCACTTCGCGCCCACTTCGCGCCGCGGGGCCAGTTGCGGGCGCCCGAGTGTTCATGATGCTCGCCGGCTCGCCTCCTGGGGTCGTCCACGGCGGCCCCGAAACCCGCCATGCCGTGGGGAATGGCTGCGAAGCGCGTGCGCGTTCCGAGACGCCTCCGGGCCAGGGCCCGCGCGGCCCGATGGAGAAACGGAGGTCCGATGATGCGGGGTCGGCCGCGGGTCGGCGGCACAAGCCGTCGTGGCTTTTGCTTCGCAAGAGAAGGCAATTCGTCTGAGCCATAGCTCAGTCCATACAGGGCAGCGAAGCGCTGCCCGATTTATGGGCTGCCGCCACTGCCGCCGACCCCAAAAGAAGAGAGGTGACTATCCAAGGAACGCAGCAGGTGTTGAAAGCAGCCACTGCAAGTCTTGTAACTGGCACGAGTAGCATGAGCACATGACTGATGCGGCGAAGTATTCGGACTGACGCAGTGCTCAGCTCTCGGACATTGTGTGCGCATGTTTCAGCAACCTTGTGACTCAGAGGCAAAAGGCATCCGCACAAAACCGAGTTTAGCAGGAGGGCTGTATTCGATATGCTTAAGATACGGAACCAGTGCAGTTGTGGCCATGGGATGGTACGACAAAAAAAAGTCGCGCGCGCGGCGGCGCATCGCAAAGCCGGGGCGGGCAGTGAGGACAATAAAGGTAGTGAGGGCGGTGGGGGCGGTGTTGGCGGTGGGGGCGATCGGGGTGGTGGGGGCGGTGTGGGCGTAGGCGGTGGGGGCGGTGTGGCGGGCGGTGTGGGCGGTGGGGGCGGTGGGGGCGGTGTGGGCGGTTGGGCGGTGTGGGCGGTGGGGGCGGTGGGGGCGGTGTGGGCGGTGTGGGCGGTGGGGGCGGTGGGGGCGGTGGGGCCGGTGTGGGCGCGGGGGGGTCCGGGTTGGCAGCCTTTAAATACTCTTTACTCTTTAAACACCTACAAATACAGCGGGCGGTGAGAGCGGTGGAGACGGTGTGGGCGCGGGGGGGTCCGGGCACACATTGGCAGCTTTTTATTTACTCTTTAATCTATACAGCGGGCGGTGGGAACGGTGAAAGCGGTGGAGGGGGATGAAGGTGGTGGGGGTGGTGAGGGCGGTGAGGGCGGTGTGGGCGGTGGGGGCGGTCGGTGTGGGCGGTGTGGGCGCGGGGGGGTCCGGGCACACATTGGCAGCCTTTAAGTACTCTTTACTCTTTAAACACCTACAAATACAGCGGGCGGTGAGAGCGGTGGAGACGGTGGGAACGGTGAAAGCGATGAAGGTGGTGGGGGTGGTGAGGGCGGTGAGGGCGGTGTGGGTGGTGGGGGCGGTGTGGGCGGTGTGGGCGGTGGGGGCGGTGTGGGCGCGGGGGGGGTCTGGGCACACATTGGCAGCCTTTATTACTCTTTACTCTTTAAACACCTACAAATACAGCGGGCGGTGAGAGCGGTGGAGACGGTGGGAACGGTGAAAGTGGTGGAGGGGGATGAAGGTGGTGGGGGTGGTGAGGGCGGTGAGGGCGGTGGATAGGGCGGTGTGCATGGGCGGTGGGGGCGGTGTGGGCGGTGTGGGCGGTGGGGGCGGTGGGGGCGGTGGGGGCGGTGTGGGCGCGGTCCGGGCACACATTGGCAGCCTTTAAATACTCTTTACTTTTTAAACACCTACAAATACAGCGGGCGGTCAGAGCGGTGGAGACGGTGGGAACGGTGAAAGCGGTGGAGGGGGATGAAGGTGGTGTGGTTGGTGAGGGCGGTGAGGGCGGTGTGGGTGGTGGGGGCGGTGTGGGCGGTGTGGGCGGTGTGGGCGGTGGGGGCGGTGGGGGCGGTGTGGGCGCGGGGGGGGCACACATTGGCAGCCTTTAAATACTCTCTTTACTCTTTAAACACCTACAAATACAGCGGGCGGTGAGAGCGGTGGAGACGGTGGGAACGGTGAAAGCGGTGGAGGGGGATGAAGGTGGTGGGGGTGGTGAGGGCGGTGAGGGCGGTGTGGGCGGTGGGGGCGGTGTGGGCGGTGGGGGCGGTGTGGGCGCGGGGGGGTCCGGGCACACATTGGCAGCCTTTAAATACTCTTTACTCTTTAAACACCTACATATACAGCGGGCGGTGAGAGCGGTGGAGACGGTGGGAACGGTGAAAGCGGTGGAGGGGGATGAAGGTGGTGGGGGTGGTGAGGGCGGTGAGGGCGGTGTGGGCGGTGTGGGCGGTGGGGGCGGTGTGGGCGGTGTGGGCGCGGAGGGGTCCGGGCACACATTGGCAGCCTTTAAATACTCTTTACTCTTTAAACACCTACAAATACAGCGGGCGGTGAGAGGGGTGGAGACGGTGGGAACGGTGAAAGCGGTGGAGGGGGATGAAGGTGGTGGGGGTGGTGACGGCGGTGAGGGCGGTGTGGGCGGTGGGGGCGGTGTGGGCGGTGGGGGCGCGGGGGGGTCCGGGCACACATCGGCAGCCTTTAAATACTCTTTTTAAACACCTACAAAAACAGCGGGCGGTGAGAGCGGTGGAGACGGTGGGAACGGTGAAAGCGGTGGAGGGGGATGAAGGTGGTGGGGGTGGTGAGGGCGGTGGGGGCGGTGTGGGCAGTGGGGGCGGTGTGGGCGGTGGGCGGTGGGGGCGCGGGGAGGTCCGGGCACACATCGGCAGCTTTTAAATACTCTTTACTCTTTAAACACCTACGAGAGCGGTGGAGACGGTGGCAACGGTGAAAGCGGTGGAGGGGGATGAAGGTGGTGGGGGTGGTGAGGGCGGTGAGGGCGGTGTGGGCGGTGGGGGCGGTGTGGGCGGTGTGGGCGGTGTGGGCGCGCGGGGGGGTCCGGGCACACATTGGCAGCCTTTAAATATTTTTTACTCTTTAAACACCTACAAATACAGCGGGCGGTGAGAGCGGTGGAGACGGTGGGAAACGCTGAAAGCGGTGGAGGGGGTGGTGGGGGTGGTGAGGGCGGTGAGGGCGGTGTGGGCGGTGGGGGCGGTGTGGGCGGTGTGGGTGGGCGGTGCGGACGGTGGGGGCGCGGGGGGGTCCGGGCACACATTGGCAGGCTTTAAATACTCTTTACTCTTTAAACACCTACAAATACAGCAGGCGGTGAGAGCGGTGGAGGGGGATGAAGGTGGTGGGGGTGGTGAGGGCGGTGAGGGCGGTGTGGGCGGTCGGGGCGGTGTGGGCGGTGGGGGCGCGGGGGGGTCCGGGCACACATTGGCAGCCTTTAAATACTCTTTACTCTTTAAACACCTACAAATACAGCGGGCAGTGAGAGCTGTGGAGACGGTGGGAACGGTGAAAGCGGTGGAGGGGGATGAAGGTGGGGGGTGGTGAGGGCGGTGAAGGCGGTGTGGGCGGTGGGGGCGGTGTGGGCGGTGGGGACGGTGTGGGCGGTGTGGGCGCGGGGGGGTCCGGGCACACATTGGCAGCCTTTAAATACTCTTTACTCTTTGAACACCTACAAGTACAGCGGGCGGTGAGAGCGGTGGAGACGGTGGGAACGGTGAAAGCGGTGGAGGGGGATGAAGGTGGTGGGGGTGGTGAGGGCGGTGAGGGCGGTGTGGGCGGTGGGGGCGGTGTGGGCGGTGTGGGCGGTGTGGGCGGTGGGGGTGCGGGGTGGTCCGGGCACACATCAGCAGGCTTTAAATACTCTTTACTGAAGGTGGTGGGGGTGGTGAGGGCGGTGAGGGCGGTGTGGGCGGTGGGGGCGGTGTGGTGGTGTGGGCGGTGTGGGCGGTGGGGGTGGGGGGGGGTGCGGGCACACATCGGCAGCCTTTAAATACTCTTTACTCTTTAAACACCTACAAATACAGCGGGCGGTGAGAGCGGTGGAGACGGTGGGAACGGTGAAAGCGGTGGAGGGGATGAAGGTGGTGGTGGTGAGGGCGGTGAGGGCGGTGTGGGCGGTGGGGGCGGTGGGGGCGGTGTGGGGGTGGGGGCGCGGGGGGGTCCGGGCACACATTGGCAGCCTTTAAATACTCTTTACTCTTTAAACACCTACAAATACAGCGGGAGAGCGGTGGAGACGGTGGGAACGGTGAAAGCGGTGGAGGGGGATGAAGGTGGTGGGGGTGGTGAGGGCGGTGAGGGCGGTGTGGGCGGTGGGGGCGGTGTGGGCGGTGGGGGCGCGGGGGGGTCCGGGCACACATTGGCAGCCTTTAAATACTTTGTAAAAGTAAGGGCGGCGGTGGCGGTAGGGGCGGTGTGGGCGCGGAGGGGTCTGGGCACACATTGGCAGCCTTTAAATACTCTTATTTTTTTTTGACACCTACAAATACAGCGGTGAAGGACTCTTTAAACAGGGCGGTGGTGGAGGTTGTGAGGGCGGCGGGGGCGGTGAGGACGGTGGGGGCAGTGGGGGCGCGGAGAGGTCCGGGCACACATTGGCAGCCTTTACATACTCTTTAAACACCTACAACTACAGCGGAGAAAGACTCTCTGAACAGAGCGGTGGAGGCGGTGGAAGCGGTGTGGGTGCGGACACCTCTCGGGATATCACGGGCGCCGCCCGCAGGGGTCGGCGGATTATAATCCCTAAGAAACAGCTAAAACTTATGATGTTTGCTAGGATTCTCAGTTCAGTATAGATGATGGTGCTGGGGGCCTCTGGCTCGAGGTCATCGGCACAGAAGGGAGTTTGCCTTCGAACATGAGTCAGGTGCTGGGCCTTTAAATTGAACCCTACGGGTCCATGTACCCATATAGAGATACATGGGCCCCAAAGTACCTATATAGGGACTACATTAAGTGTATATACTATATGAGTACATGGACCCTTAGGGGAACGTGCTCACAGCATGATGTGGAAATACTATGAATCTTCCCTCCCGCTTGTGCCGATGCACTTGGTTCACTTGTACCCGATGGTAAGAAGCCGAACAAGCGTTCGGAGTACGTTGTAAACTTTACATGCCGGAAGACCTGAAAGATTGAACGCCTGAGGACCCAAAGCCTACACGCAATGAAACTTGCATCTTCTTGTGACCGCACTTCATAAGCAATGGGAGTCGCGTGGCTGTTACGGTTTTGATTGGGCACTAGTATCCTGATTGAGCGGTGGCACTTGCAGCCAGATCGACCGAAAGCCAAAGCAGAGCCGGAAAGCTGGGAACTCGGTTTCGCCGTGGTCTTCAAGGTTGTTCGTGCATAGGCTCAACGGTTATCAGGCTTGGGGCATAGTGCAAGGGTCGGAGTTAACTAGAACACCCTATTCAGTTTATACATTATACTATAAAATACACCAACACCTTATTCAAAGTATGAAGGCCGTGTATATATATATAGACAGATATAGATATGTATATATATATATATGTATATACATATAAGATATATATTTATATCGATATAGTATTTTAATATATTATACTATATTTTATACATATTATATTATATATGTATATAGATAGCAAGTTTGAGACTCCAGGATTTGGATTGGGCGCTTGAGGCTTTCGGCTTCGAGGCCTGGGGCTTTAGCTCTAACAAGGCGAACCCAAGATCCGAAGGCCACCCGACACGTGCTTTAGAGTCGAAGTAGATACTGCACTAGGACTCGGAGTAGGCCCTTATTCCTTTTTGTTCGGGTTTAGGTTCCCTTGTAACAGACTTTAAACCAAAAAGGGCACAGGTTACTCTTAGGTCTAGATATACTGTATGATTATGGGCACGAGACTCAAGGCTTGCGGACTTGGCACTGCCAGAAGGGCTCGTAATGCTGCCATCGGTGGAAGAGCACGCCCAGGTGAGAACGTCACCGAGTCCCCTGCTGGCCAGGAGGAGGAGGAGGAAGAGGCATGCCTGACCTCGGGGCTACACGTTAACGACGCCATACACGCTGAGCCAAACGCGCTTCGTCCCAAAAATCCTACTACTTGTACATTGTCAGATCCTTGAGTTTAGTATTGCAAATCGGTGGATCCTTGGACATGAACTCTACACTGTAGTGTACTATACCCCTTCATCTATAGCACTTAACCCTAAACCCTATATAGTACATGGGCAGCACAGAGACCGTCGAAATGAAATGCCTGTTTGAAATTCCTGTAAAATAACTGCAGTGCATGGACTCTTAGGGAATTCGTCCGTCTGAGCAGACACTCCAGCTTGCCACCCCGGGCCTGTCTACACGACTTCTGAAGGCTTTTTGGGTTTGGGAAAGGTTTCGGGTGTCTGTGTGCAGTTTCTGAGGAGTCGGATCACAGCCACTCGGGATGTGTACACACATGGGTTACTTCTTTCACAGGAAACATCTTCTGCCTGGGCGGACACATCGGGTGCTACGCCAAGCTTTTGGGAATCCGATACCGCTGATTCTATGCCGGTACTGGCAGAACCTCCACTACCCTGAGCGTCCTTATACTACATAAAACCTGGAGCCTTCCACCCTGAACTCTCGGTTCTGGGTTTGCAGTTCATGGTTCAGGATCGGTAGCGAGCTTGTCTGGGTACATTTTTACGGGTGTGCCTTGATGGAAGCGCTGGTCTTACAAAGTTTACTCACTCGCCGGCCAGCTTATGAGATGCATAGCTAGGCCAAGGAAACATACCGTAGCCTATGTGTCGGCTCAAACCCCCTACACAGGCTAATCTCTACAGTTCCCGGTACCCAATCAACTTTATGCGCAACATAACACACCCAACAAGACATCACGAGAACGGGAATCAAAAGTCAGAGTTCAGGGCTTAGGGTGTTGCTTTAGGGTTCAGGGTTTTTGGACACAGGCAGTTGAGCTTCAATAGCATCGATGAGTGTATCGCACAGAGCTGCTAACTGTGCTCTGACAAATCGATGAGTCAGGTGCAATGCTTGTGAAGCAGATCAGATGATTCTTGAGGAGATTTCGGAGCATTTGCATGCGTCCTGCAGGCACAAGCTTGAACCACCGGCAAGAAGTTTGCATTCTGATCTCACTGCCAACACTCGTGTGCAGGAGCACTGCGGATTCGACACATAGTGAATGCAGAAACCTCATCCCGACCTTAGACCTCAAGGCCTGCATCGACCCCTAAAGACCTAAAGCAACTATTTTGGGGTGCTCCTTATTGCAACTGTACCATGGTGATAACTACCCAGTACAGTCTGCAGACCCGAAAGCCCGAAAGCCACCGAAACTCTCAGACCGTATTCCTGCGCCCGAACTTCTACCTCCCCAAACTGCCAACTTCGAAGTATTGGACCGGAAAACGCAATCAGGTCGATCCGGCCCATCCGTGGGGGCCCAGGACTTCAGTTAGAACGTGTGGTTCTGTAGCCTGATCTGCATGTTTATCTTAAGGCTTGTGGTTTAGGGTTGAATTTATGGTTGAGGGAGCTCAGGGTCGAACATTGTTCTTTCGGGACAGGGAGAGGTATGCCGAAAGATACTTTCTTGCAGAATCCACCTCTGCTGCTGTATGCGACCGTGGTATCCAGAATCTTCGAAAATGTTTTGTCAGGCAGTTCCGCAGATTGGTAGTGCAATGTCAGCAAAGCCCGCAGTGGCCCAAGCATTGCCTGCAAGATCCACGCATCTAAAGCCCACTGGCTTCTGTTCTAGATCATGGTACTTCGTAATAGGCCTGAATCACAGAAGCCCTAACCCCTAAATCGTAGCCCTGTGTCAGGGGTCTCCACAAGAGGACTTGCTCTTCCATTTAATTGGGTTTCGTATTGGGGCCACTTATTTCCTGAACTTCACTTCCTATTCAGTCAAGTTCCATACTATTGGGGTCCGACAATTCTTGTTGAAGATCCCGAATGAAGATATCGTCTTCCAAAGACAAGGTTAGTAAGTCATGTACATCAGCAAGACGAGAACGAAAGTCGCAGTCAGAATCATGTACCGGGCAAAGGTATAACCCCGATGTTTTTTCTGTTTGGTAGATTCCCGCTGAAGCTCCATTTCCGAGGCTATTCCTGCTGGTGCGGAGAAGAAGAAAGGGATCATGCCGGGGCCTCTCACGATTTAAGGCTTATAGGGCTTATGATGGCAATGCCCGGTGTGATGATGCGGGTCAAAGCTCCCAGGTGGCTTGACAACGGAGGAAACCCTAAGCCATTAAACCCTAAATTCCTAAACCCCGCTACTGATGGAGACAACGTGTAAGGCTCGCCGGGTTCCCCTAGATTTCTCAACTACATAGGCAAGGCAGTGCAGTCATGACGGTTGAGGGTTCTTGGGTCGGAGCCTCCGTGCTATCGAATCTGTAGGGCTTTATGAGGCTTAAAGCGTCTGGAGTACCCCAAACCCTAGACCAGTGCCCTGTCCGGGGGTTGGTATGTTTTGGGTGCGGTGGCTGGTTTGTGCGGCTGAGTCTACAAGGCTGCCAACTGCTAAGATTGACCTCACCCAGGGTCCGTAGCCTCTGCACCCTAAGCCCCTACATCCCTGTGGTCCGATCAACTCTAACTCCTACAGCAACCCGTGAAGTCTTAACTCTAAAACCCTCTGCAGCGATTAGAGCTTCATAAAAAAACATTACAGAAGTGTAGCTAATACAAAAAAGGGGTAAAGCACTGCTAGCTGCTAGAAGATTCTCAGACCCTTCTATTCTAGAGCCCTGTAAGCCATAAGCACAGGAAGCCCTACGAGGTCCTTCAACTCTGATCCCGAAACCCGAAACCGTAGACCCCCAAGCTTAAGTCCTCAGAGGTCCCGACTCTTTGGGGGCAAGAAGCCGACCTCGATCGAGGCACACCGGAGCTCTGAGCGCTTCCAAGGTAGGTTGGAGTTTGAAAGACATGGGGACCGTAATGACAAAGCCGTAAAGCCTTAAATCATATAGGGGTCTTGAGATAAAAGAGCACCTGAATAAGCTCCGCCTAATTTGCAAAAGCCCGCGCAGGGTTCTAGGGTTCGGGGTTTAGCGGTTCAGGGTTTCAGCAACAGCCCCGATCTAAGCAAGCCGGTAAAGCCTCGTAGTTGAAGTATCAATCAAGTTCACAAGAACGGAATGTGCTCTGGTGGAAGGATGGGCGCCTATCTTGTGTCGGTCCTTGGTGGTTTCGAGGTTGTTGTCATTCTTGACCTTGCTTAGTAGAGTTGTGTGTGGTGTGTAGAGTTTATGGACCCGGACTGCCGAGACGTAGCAAGTGAGGTCAGACGAGGTTCTTAAATCCAACTGCACTGAGAGTTTGAAGCTTAAAGTCGAGTCTGCTTGGAATTTGCAGCGGCCATTAAGAGGGTGAGAAGTTCGAGGCCTCAGTTTGCATCTAGCCCGCGCAGCCTGAATCGCCACGGATTATAAAGGCCCCTACATTGCAGTTCGCCAATGCCAAAGTCCACAGGCGAACACGCAAGTTGTGGAAGGAAGCCATCCGACAGCCCTCGAAACCGAAACCGGATCCCTCCACAGCCTTTTACCTCCAAAAAGCGCTTGAGCCAAAGCTTAACATCCCTACATTCCTAGACCTTTTGCTATTTCATCTCTGCCCTGCCAGTTTCTGGACCAGTTTTCTTCAGCTCACTGCGAAAATAGAGGAACCTGCCAAAGCGAGCCTTCGAAGGACGCCTTAACTTCAAGAGACCCTTAATGTAACCCCAAGGGTCCAAAGGACCCAATAATCAGGTACTCGGTTTTAGGATAGTAGTTATGTAGGTTAGGATTTTGGAGAGTATATGATTATTGGGTACTTGGACCCTTGGGGTAATGCAAAACCCTGCAGCTCTAAGCCAATCTCGACTCTTTGGCAGATCCCGCCCGGCACCAGCATGCTGGGGCAGGACTTCCCATGAGGGTTCCCTCAAATCTTCAAGATCCAGCGATATACCTTAAATCAGAGGCGGGGGTGCAGGACTCTTTGGGTAGGGGGCTCCTTTAGAGATACTCCCTCTCGAGCCATCAGTCAGGACAACGAAATCGAGGAATACATGAGAGTGGCGCATGAGGTTCTCTTGCAGACAGTGAGGTACCGTGAAGCCGGGAGGGTGCTCAATTTGGAAGAGTCTCCACAAGCAATAGAATCTAAGGTGCGCAAGCCCCACCACCGCAGCGATCCCAAACTGTAGCCATGTCCGATGCACCGAACCAAGACCAAACCTTCAGCCCCAAACCCTGAACTCTAAAAATGTACAAACCATGCAAGCCCTGTAATTAAACCCAGGAACAAGCCCGATAAGCCGCAAGGCCTACAGAACCTTACAAGCCCTGCCCGCCAAATCCTCCCAGCCCTACAAACCTTAATCCGCAAACCCTAAACTCTAAACCCTAAACCCCAAACCTTAATACCCTTAAACTCCTAAACCCCAACCCCCAAAGCCTAAAGCCACGACGGCGCCAGGATCTTTCGAAGCGGAACGATGCCTGGTACGAGGAAAACCTCTCACACCTGGGCAAGGCGACCCCCACTGGTCTTTGAAGCGAGCCTATCTATGTTTTTGTTGAAGAATCTAAGAAGGCGGGGGAGGAATATACCTGATACTTGTTTTCTATACCGTCTCTTGGAAACAATGGGGTTTTGAAGTGATTGTTTCGATAGACGAAAGTCTAAAAGAGACTCAAACAAAGATTAGAAAATGTACGCGATTGGCAGGTTCTTTGTTCTACAGTGAGTCTGGAAGAGGGTTTGCATAAGAGATCTCAGGTGTGAGTTTAGTTTCATGGTTACAAGTTCAGCAGAGAGGTGCCCGCTATCGTTTGTTGAGGCAAAGAGATGCAGCACTGCCGTCCCCAGCATCATCATGATGTGTCAGGGTCATTGCCACCTCAAGCATTGGAATTGTCATAATCGTCCTTGCCATTAGTCGCATCATCGTCGTTCTCTTCTTCGGTGGCTTCGCGAAGAGTGAACCACCCGGCCCCTGAACCTCCAAACCCATGCAACGCTAAATCCCTCAACCCTAAACCCTAAACCCCAAACCCTATAGACTGACCCCTGATCATCTGCAGAGCAGGACGGCCTCCGGTGCACAAAAGTGGGCACAAACGGCAAGCCGTACGAGCGCTTCGTTTGGCTCTCGGTGGCTTCAGGCTTTCTCGGGCCCGAGACAGAGAAGCTGTTGAAAGGAAAGGGTTACGTCTTGAACCCCAGCAGCCCCTTAAGCCCAATCCCCTAAATCCCTAAACCCGTCAACCTTAGACCCCGAGTAATTGGTAGCAGTGTAATGGGACCGTCATCGTGTTTAGCGGACCCGGAGCTCTGGGTCTTAACCTTCTCTGTCTAGGTTGCAGCTGTTAAGGTCCAGGTTGCGCATCGGGGAACTGTGAGCCTTACCCTTCTTGACTGAGATTTTAGGCTTTGGGTGTTTAGAATTTAGGTACTTTAGGTTGTATTTTGATTGCGATATCGTTTTAAGTTTTGTGGTCAGAGTCTGACCGCGCTGCGACCGCGCTGGAGAACCGGAAACACAAAACATGCTTCAAGCAAGGCTTTGATTGCTCGTGCCGCAGGTTTCTGATCTGCGACACGAAATTATTCACAAACCCATCTTTTAGATATGCTGAGATCGAGGCCGCGTTTTCGAAGCCTGAGATCTTTTGTCGCCAAGGTTTCCAGAATGGCCTCGACTTAGACTCCCGAAGCCCGAAACTTGAGACCTTACGGTTCTACCTATAGCTAGGATGTCCTTAAGGGGGGGTGGTCCAAGGGGGGTAGGTAACCTAGTAATCCCCATTATTCCCCAATACTCCCTAAGCTTCCCTAAGGTTCCCCAAAGCTCCCTAGTACCCTCCCCCCTTGAACCACCCCCCCTTAAGGATCCTATAATTATAGTCTCCATTGTAGTTCCTTTTTTTGGTTTAACCAAATATGTAACTCGGATCCTAGAAGGTAATCCCAAAAAGGAACTACAATGGAGACTACAGGTAAACCCTAAACCCTAGACCCTAAACCTTACTATGCTAAACCCCGAGGTTTACCTGGACTCTCGCAACTTGACCCTGGAAATCCGGGGTGGGCGCAGCGGAACCTCAGGACCACCCGCGGGGGTACCAGGTTCCTCCGAGTATTTGGGGTTTGCATCGGTTTTTTACAAAACATAGGCTTTTTTAAACATATATACTACCTATCTAGACCTCAGGTTCCGACCCATGCGCCGAGTGCCTCGAAATGGTTTCAAGCAAAGCTATAGCATTGAATGCTCCTTGGCAATGCACTGGCAACCGAAGGCACTCTCCTGCAAGGAAAGACTCAGAAGAAGGTTCTGTACGCCGCGTAGGTCACAGTTCAAAACCGAGACAGGTTGCCATTCTTGCCGCTGAACTAGTTGTCAATTGCCACTCAGGGTGAAGCTTAGTTTTAGTAGGGGTTAGCTAGATATCACATGCTCTTCTGGAATGCTATAGTACACAAGAGCCAGGATTTCGAGTTAAGGGATCAGGGTTCAGCACAAGTAGTGTCTCTTCAACCTATGCTGAACTGATATATATATATATATATATATATATATTACCAGTTAGCCCTACAATCTGAACTCGATGCTGGGAGTTGTCCGGATCTGAAGACTTCGACCCAAGATCTCTTTCTGTTCAGGGGTGTGCATGATGATGATCTCTTCTTGAGCATATCACGTTAACAGCATCGAGACTTGAACTGCGTGAGCTAGAAGGCCCTGAACTCCAAAGCCCTAGTCTAAATAAACCAAAAATGAGAATTTTGAGTAATGAGCAGCAGTTGCGCAACAGTAGATCCCGGCAGGCCCAAATTCCACACGTATGTACCGGATGCTTGGGGTGGAGGTTCAGGGTGTAATAAGTCCAGCCAGTGAGTAGACAAGAGAAGCCAAAAGGAACCGGTCTTCATCTGTTCCCCGTCTCTCAGTTCTCGTTTCCCGCACCCTAGACCAGAACATGCCCGACGCAGACAATGACAGATCTTCACAAAAGCCCAAAGCTTTGCCCTGAAGCAACAGGCGTGATGATGGATGATCTGGTCGATATTCGCCAAGGGCTCAACAGCCCCGATTTCGAGCAGCCCGGGCCCTAGCTAGGCGGACATCGCAGATTTGTGGTTTGGGATTCAGAGCAGCCCCAAGCCCTCTTACATGTATGTTATATCTTCGGGGTTCTGTGGGGGCCTTCCAGGACGACCCTGGGAAAAAGGTCTCAGCCGAAATCCTTCTTGGCGCTCTTTTGGCTCCTCGACTTGGCGTGTTGAATGCTCGATGGTGGCTGCGTGCAGGGCTCCTTCACCGCTTCCATAAGAAAAGAAAGGGAGTAGGGCTAGGGTTTTTGTGAACAAACTAAAGCATCATAGTGGCCTCCCTGCAGATTGGCTGTGGGAACCTACATGTCCGTCGTTCGGGTTCAGGGAAAAGCAAAGAGTCAGAGTGAGACGACGACTGGCGCGTCGCTTCCGGTTCAGTGTAGGTCAACAGCCTCAGTGTTCGTGTTCAGAGGTTCATGCCCGGACTATTCTGTTAATCCCATGTCACAATTACTGGTGGGCCTAAGCTAGGTTAAGTGGAGTCAAGACAAGCCTGAAGTTTCCTTTGCTGGAGAAAAGATGTGCTGAGGTTCCTCTCGCGGCTCAACATGGATCCGTGCACTCCTCAGAGTCGACCGACTATTGAGACGCAGACGCCCCAGAAGATCTTCAAAGCGAGAAGAAGTACCCCAGGGGTAAGCTCTTGCCTTTGTTTAGCGCCTCTTTGCATAAATCCTGACCCATTACACCCTCTGAAGTGAAGCTTTTAAGGGGCCGCTTCGGTCTTCCCCTGATGTGCACACAAAGCATTTGGATCCGTTCGGCTTATTTCGTTCCACATTGCTTGGCTTTTGTTATGTTCTACTAGTACGTTGCTACTTTGAGAGAAGCGGCAGAACATGTCGGCTGTGCAGGTTGCTGATGGGGTTTGGCTTTTGAGTTTAAAGGGAACTCCAGAAAGTTGGAATATGGTTTCAGGGTAGGATACCCTATTATGGTTTACCATAAAGGGTTTAGGATAATCATATTCCAACTTTCTGGCTTTTACTTTAGGGGTTCCAGGTTCTGGAGCCCTAGATGTTTCTTTCCAGTGACTGGGAGACCAAAATATCTCAAGCACTGATTGTTGCTTGAAGAAATTCTAATCAGAAGCCACATATGGCTGAAGTATATAGGTTAATTGAGGTATAGAGGCGTCTCACCGGATACTACCTTTCGTTATGTGTACGATGCCCTGGATCTACAGCAACGATGCAAGTGCCCCAGGCATGTTCGCACATCTAGGAACTTGACAGATTAAAGACACCCTCAGGGTCCATGTATCCAATCCCATATACTATGGGCCCAATGTACTTATAATGGGGCCAATTTACATACTATTCGGGTACATGGACCCTTTGGGAAACCCACAACTCCAAACCCCAAATCCCTTAAGCCTGAGCCACCGAGATGCGACTATTTCTAGGATGCCCAGAAGTATCCTTATTCCCTTTTTGTGGTCCTAGGTTCCTTATGAAGTTACCCAATACCAAGAAGGGAGCCCATCTTATTCCTAGGTTACTGGGCATCCTAGATTTTGGGAGATAGAACCGGGGGGTTTCGGTATCAAGGCTTCCACGCAAGATTTCAGTGTGCAGGCCCTGAAGCCTCAACTTGCACGACCCCGAGCCGCAAAGCCTCGAACCTTGAACCCAAAACCCTAAACCACCCTTAGCACACTGCTGAGCCCACAACCTTTTGATCGTACGCATCCATGCAGCAGCGCATTGTCAAGTCTGAATTGTAGCACAAGACTTACTCTGCACCCGAATGCTAGAGAGTATCTGAGCTGAGTTTTCAGGAGCGGATTAGACACGAAGTCGCTCGTTCTGCAAACGTGCTGTCCTCAGCAAAAGATGGGGTGGTGCTCAAAATCTACCGGGCTTTATGGAGTTAGACAGTGTTGGTGTTGTTGGTCCGTGCTGTGCTGTGGCTAACCCCTTGGATGGCCATCATCATTGCGAAGATGGTAATGCCTGGTGAGCCGGAAGAAGTGGCCACCATCGGTGGTGTTGAGTGTCATGATGGCGTTTACGACGATGATGTTGGCGAGTCCGGAAGTTAGTGATGAATGTGACACGGGTGAGGATGACTGCGAGTCTGTGTTCTTATCGGTGAAGCCTCTGACAAGACTACTGTTCCTCCGCCCCCCCCCCCCCACGACTTCGCCTGTCTCTCCTGACTAGGCTAGGTAGAGACCTAGATGAAAGTCCTACTCTAAAATCGGGAAAGATCTTCAAAATTGCGGCGGGGCAGGATATTGGCTTTACAGTAGTCCCTGAGCTGCTTCAGTATGATTACAGTAGATATGGCCGCTCTTCTCCCCCCCCCCCCGGGCCAACGAGGAGCTCTTCGAATTGTTAAGGCCCCTGTATTGGTCACTGAGGCCTCATCGCACCTTCTCCTTCATCATGCAAGAGCCTCAGAATGTCGGGGATTAGTCCTCTAAGGTCTAAGGTTCAGGATATGGTTCTGCGATGTTCTGAGCCCAAGCCCCGTCATACGACAGCACATGTCGTTGTACCATGTCGTTGTACGATCGGTGCACTAGCAGTGTATTTCGCATGCCGCATGCACATATATGTATACATACATATATATATATATACATATATATATATATATATGTATACAGACTGTATTCCGCATTTTACCCTGGGCTCACATGTCCTGATGAAGATGAAAGATGCCCAGGACGTTTTTCCAACAGAGGTCTTGTGTTCAAGGATGTGTCAGCTTCCAGCTCCAGAGTACCTCGGGCCTTCACTGTCTTTGGAAGGTCTAGGGTTGAGGGTTTATGGTTTAGGGTGGTTTAGGGGTTTAGGGTTTGGGGTGGGTTGATTTAATGTTCAAGGGCACGTTGCCATTGAGATTGAGCCAACTTGTCAGGAATGACCGGCAGCAGCGCGACAACATCGGCCTTTGCATCCTCTACCTCCTTAAAATCAAGAACAGAGGCCGGAGAGCATGGTTCGCAAAAACCATAGCGTCTAAACCCCGCCCACCAATGTAAGTACTAACTCTTTCAGGCAATTGCGTAGTTACCTCAATCCTTGAATCCTAGACTCTAAGCCTTGTAGGCCCTAAACCTTAAATCCTAAACCATACATCCCTAAACCCTAAATCCTTCGGAAGGAGTTATGGCGGCGAGTTCCACCTCGCCGTCTGCGAGCAAGTCGCCAACCATAGGACCTGGCCTGGAGTGACACGGTTTAAGGTTTGCAGTGCAGGTTTTATCAGTCCTTGGGTTAGGTTTTATAGGTTTTGAAAGGTTTAGATAGGTTTAGGGTTAAAGGCGGTGTCGCTTCCTACTTTGGTTTGCACACTTATACAAGCAACATGGTAAGGATCCCGGCATTCGTCCTCCCTTGTAGTTCCTTTTTTTGGCTGCTTGTGTTGTTCTGCTAGGATCCTATGGTGACTTGCGAGCTACATAGGTTCCCGAATGGAGAGCAATCTTCATCCGATGGAATCGAACGTGTGTAGTGGCTGGTGCAACTGAGAAGAAGAAGCAGCGTCATGGCTCATGGCTATGACGGTATCAGCATAAGGGAGACTGGGTCACGACGCTGCTCGGGTTGGACAGCAGCTACACCCTAACACTAAACCCTCACCCTAAACCCTAAGCTCTGAACCCTAACCTTAGACCCTGAACCCCGAACCCTCGATTGACCCTAAACCCTGAACCCCGAACCCCAAACCCTAGACTCCGAACCCTAAAACCTGAGACCCCGAACCTAAACCCTGAGACCCTAAACCCCATAAAGTGCCAATCGGCATCGATTTGTCGTTTTGTTGGGAGCCGCGCGGGCAGACAGACAAAGGAACGTCACCCTAACTTAAAAAAAAACCATAAAGTTGGAAACCTAGTGAAGGCCAAACAGTGCGCTGGGTTTCCTTCTACATTAGTCTTAAGGATCGAGGCTATTGGGTTTCCAACTTTTGGGCTTCTACTGTAGCCCTTATACCCCAATTCCAGGTTATTCGGGGTTAAGGTAGGCCCTAAACCCTTAAACCCTAAACCCCAAAACCCTTAAACCCTTAAACCTTAAACCCTAAACCCTAAACCCTAAAGCCCTAAACCCTTAAACCCTAAACGCCTAGACCCCAAGTCCTCGTTCCGTGAGGACCTAAGTCTGGCCCTGGGAAAGTCGTGTACCAGAACAGGTCTTCTTACGAGGGCCAGCCGCGACCTGAGCCCAGGTGTCTGTTTACGGTTTCGGGTCTAGGAGTTTAGGGTTCAACGGGTTTAGGGTTGAGGGTTTAGGGTTGAGGGTTTAGGGGGAGAAGTCTGCATTATAGGGTTTAGGGTTTAGGGTTGAGGGTTTAGGGGGAGAAGTCTCCATTATACCCCGAAATAGGCACTATTGAGGACCTTCCTCGGCCGGACCTTACCTTTCAGAGTAGCTTCGGATCTGCCGGTCACGGCTTAAGGTTTGGATATCAACAGCATTGCTTGGACCCCAAAAGTATGTAGAATCAAAGCCGTTTATAGGTTTTGGGCCATTATTTTACCTACTTTTGAGCGTCTAGGTGGTGCTTTTAGTCAGGATTTGTTGGAGCTGGCTAGCCCGGCAGGTGGCGATGGACAGGACCCAGGGGGTTCCGTTCATCAGGGTCGTGTTGTTGATGGCATGCCCTGGACGGATTAATTGGCACGAATGGTTAAAGTGTGTGATGTTGGGATGTTCCTTGTTGCTAAGCCTGGCCTAGTTAATATGTGGGCTGAAATAATTGCCAATACTATTGTGGGGGCTCCTTTTTATGATTATCGTATCATGGGCCCCAAATCCCTGCTCTAATTATCAAGGCCCTATACTACAGGGGCTTCACGGCCATGCCAGGCCCCGTCACACGTTTCCTCCAGTCACGTCAGTCTGGGTGTTGTCTGCATTGTACGCGAGCTGAAGTTTCGTGAGAGCTGTGACGGGGACGCGAGAGTTTGGCGCAACCCCGTCTAGAATCCAGACTAAGCCCGAAAGCCTCTTGTGTGTGCGCGCACTGTTGGCCATATCTGGTGGCCAATGACAAGTCTTGTCCATGCAAAGTGCGCACCTGGAGACCTAAACAAGATCGATAGTGTCTAGGGTGTTAATTTGCGGCTTAGGCTCAGAGTGGTAGCAACTTGAAAGCTCCAAAGACGTTCGCGAGGTTTCACAACTACATGCGTCATGGGCAAGGGGTGTCGACCTCAGCTTCCTAAAGGGTTGTAGGGCCTCAGGGTTTTCGAGTCTGAAGTCTATGGGGGATAGATGGATTCGGGCTGTTGTGTGGCGCCGGGGATTTTCGGGTTTCGTGCTCGCCGCTTTTTCTCCGGTTTGGAGCAGAGGTGAGGTATTTAGGGAGTTTTAGTCTTGTCTTGGCAATCGGGACGTTAAAACACCTTAAACTAACCCCTGTAAACCCTCAGCACACAATCACCAGACATGCCCGGACCTGCAGCCCGAAGGCAACAACCGCTAGACTCTAGAAGCCCTACACCCCAATCCTCGAAACCTAACCCATAGCTATCGCGGATTCGGTTCTGCTTTGGGGCCCTTTAATTTGAGGGTGGAGGCGTCGGATATTTTGGGTATAGGGGTAGAGCGCTTTAGGCTTTGTCACTAAAACAGCTTGGGGTTTGAGAGGCTTAGGGTTCAAGTTTAAGGGTGTGCAGCCTACCTGGGACATGTCCGATCAAGATGACTCCTTGGCAGCAAGACAAATCGACTTCCACAGCGGTCCAGATGTCCAAGCTTGGCCCCCCAATGGCCTATGAATTGGAGACATGGCGATATTGCAAAAGCAATCCTCATAGGAACTACAGCTGGTATCCGGGGTTGAACCATCTTGCAAAGAGCTGCAATTGAAAACTGATGAGTGGATGCTTTGTTTCAATACTGGGATATTAGTACTACAATTGTTGAAATCTCCGGACATGCTGTGGCGCGAAGGCTCGCCATAAACATAAGCACCCAAAGTAGTAGCACAAGTACCCTCGTGTAATTTAAAGCTGGGCTTCGGGGGGCTTCTCGCCCCAAGTACCAATTCCGAGCTCGTTAATAGGGACCCCCAGAACGACATGAGCATAAGTATAAGCATTTGACAAGGATATCCTTGCCCTAGTGGCCTTCATTATAAGGGGGCCTGCATTTGGCATATCCCTCTCTTACTTGTTGCTTATGTGCTTTTTGGGACTTCCTAGTTAAAGCCCTAAAGCCCAAATTCCCAAGACTCTTGACACTAAAAACAAAAACACTAAAGCTCCCAACCATGCACACCTGGACGCCAGACCCTCACGCTCTCGGACGGCACCAAATATGTGGCGCAGTGGAAGAACGACGAGCGCCACGGTGAGGCCAAATCTTCGGCACGGGAGCAAGAGGTATCATTCCTCTCCATCATTCTCAGCATCATCACAATCGCGAAAGCTGCTTGCAATGATTACCAAGCAAAAGTTTTCAGAATAGGAAAGAGATCAAGTAGTATCAACGACACACAGAGTAGAAATGATAATGCTCACCGTCATGGTAATGGTAGTCAGTTTTAGACTTAGACTTGACATCAATCGTCTTCAGAATTGTGACAGGTACAAATCCCAACAACAGGAATCTCATCTTATTCATCGTCAAAGTGAAAGTTGCGGTGAGAGTTGCAATAACGAGATACTTGGACTCTGAACCTCACCCTGAAACCGCAACAGGGCTCGCAAGATGGAGTATGGGTAGGGTTCTCGAAGTTGGTTACGGGAGCTGCATGGGAGATATTCAGTGGTTTAAACCATATAAACCCTCAACCATTCCTGCAGGGGAAAGAGCTGTGTCCGGATGGTACCACGTTTGAGGGCTGGTGCCTCAGGGGCCTCAGGGGCGCCGAAAAAAAAATCAAAAGTGCTCCTCACATGTCCCGTTGCTGAATATCGAGGGAATTGGGGGGGTCAAACATGAAGTATTCTGGTTTTTTTCCTGCACAGTTGAACTCAAAATCCCTGCACCCACCCAACCGCAAGACGCATGCCCAGGATGCGGTTTACCTGTTCAGATGTACTGACTCCAGATCTTAACGCTTGCTGCAATCGGCTTGTGCCGTTAATTGCACCACAAGGGCCGGCGTTCCTCTAGCTTCAACCCCGCATCCAAATTCTGCCAGGCACCAGCGGATTGGGATCGGAGGTTGAGAACTGACTCTCAGGGGTTGTCGGCACTACGAAGAAGCCATTGCCGTCCCAACATCGAGTTTCCCCAGAGGGTCCATATATCCTACCAGGTCCTACCATGATGGCATCAGGTCCCACAACAGTTTACCATAGGGGCTGTAGTAATTACCTATATGATTTTCCGGGCCTCCTAAATATACTTATAGTAGAATATATCCCCAAAACCCCATTTTTATTCTTAGGCCCCTATATTAGGCTTTAGGGTTCACCAATCCTTACTTTGGATGTGTCGTCTTTGCTGAACCATTGGGCTTTCTCCGTGGGCCTCGGAGTAGAAACTCTAAACTACTTTTTTTCTCCCAAAAGGTCCTATGTACTGGCATGGGGGATACTTCCCTAAGTCATAATAGTAATTCCTAATATGGAAACCCTATATACATTCGACTATATCGGTACATAGGTCCCTTTTTTCTCTGGATTTCTGGAACCCTAGGTCCGGACTCTTACATCCTTCTTGAGGTTTCGGCACTGGGTTTAGGGATTTGAGTTTTGGTGTGGGGTTCAGCATTTGTGAATTAGAGTTTCGGTGTGAGGTTTCGGGCTCAGGCTTTCGGTGTAGAGTTTACCTGTAGTCTCCATTGTAGTTCCTTTTTTGGTTTAACCAATTTATATATTAAGGATCCTATAAGGTAACCCCAAAAAGGAACTACAATGGAGCCTATAGGTTTTGGAACCCCGAAGCTACCCCTCCCCTCGGCCGCTTGAGGTCACTATGTGGCGGGCATGCGACACGGCTACGGGGTCATGAAGTGGTCGGGGCACCAAGATAGGGGGGTGTTTCAAAATTTTGGAGTCTAGGTGGGGTTTACCTATAGTCTCCATTGTAGTTCCTTTTTTGGGGTTACCTTATAAGATCCTTAGTATATAATTGGTTAAACCAGAAAAAGGAACTAAAATAGAGACGACAGGTAGAGTCTGCGGATTTACGGTTTGTAGGGCTGAAGGGAAAACCGACTTCGCATCTAAAAGCCAAGAGTTTGGTTCAGGCTGTTAGGGTCAGGTTTTTTCCGATTTCACGGCTTCTGGGTTTTCGCATCTAGACCTGTAGTGAGGGGTTGGGTTCGCGGCTTTAGCGCTTTGTCACCTTAAGTTACGGTCTTGGGCCGGAAGGCCTGCAGGTCCTGCCATGTTCATGCCCCGCAGACATATCTCCACGCAGCCCGAAAGCAACACTCGATCCCGTGCCTTACACCCCTGCAGCAAACGAGGCTTAAATTAGGGACCCAAAAAGCACATACGCATAAGCATTTATAGGGATATCCCTACCCTAATTTTTGCTTATGATTATGTGCGTTTTGGGGGACTTCCGAAATCACAAAGTTCGTAGAATCTCCGAAGATCTGAGGACCATCTAAGCCCCAAAAGCTCCGCAACCTCCAGATCCCTCAAAGGTCCCAAGACCCTAAGAGCTGGGCACCCGAGATTGGATAGTTTGATTGCATTATCTCCTAAGCTCAGCTTTTGTGAAACCTTTAAAGGGAACTGCAGAAATCTAGGAAACCCTAATATAGGGGCCTTAATAATTAGAACAATTAGGGTTTCGGGGGCTATTATACTATAATTAGAATAAGGAACCCCCAAAATAGTATAGATAATTAGTAAGGCCCCAATAGTACCATCCCTCCTGAAAGGCCCTTAAATGACCCTCTGAGAGGCCCGAAGGCTCCAAATACTCCGGCATGTTTGAACGGGGGCGCTGCTCGGTGGGGAAATAGATTTCTCACAGGATTTTGGAGGTTTCAGGCTTTAGGTTCACCTATAGTCTCCATTGTAGTTCCTTTTTGGGGGTACCTTATTTTAAGGATCCTATAATATAGGATCCTTAAGATATAATATCCAAATAGTAGGGTTTCAGATCCCAAAATCCATACCCTGAATGGCTTTTGGTCTTTGAAACCCTACTATTTAGGTATTTGGACCCTTATTAGGGTCTTTCTACTAGTTGGCACCAACCTATAGTCTCCATTGTAGTTCCTTTTTGGGGGTACCTTATAGGATCCTTAATATATAATTTGGTTAAACCAAAAAAAGGAACTACAATGGAGACTACAGGTGGGGTTTAACGCATTTGGCGGGGGGCTTACTTGAGGTATGCGGGTTTTGGGGGCGCAGGACGCAGGATTTTGGTGCTTGAAATGTACGGGCTTGAGTCTGGGGTTTCGGAGATTTTCAGGTGTTTGGTTTCGAGTTCAATCACTAGAGTCTTGAGGCCTTACCTAGACCCCCAACTACGCTTTATTGTAGTCCCTATATTACTTTTTAATGAGAAAGATTAGAGCCCTTTAAAGGGTACTTGAGGGGTGCTGGTATGACTTCGACATAATGCTTCCAAGTTGCGATTGGGGCTAGTGAAGCTGTAGGATGTATAGGGGCCTTGGACGTGCAAGGCCGCGGAGGTGTTGTGGTTTTGAGCTTCACAGTTTCAGGATTGAAATCTCACTGCTATGAGGGATTTCAGTTCAGGTTAGGGGGTTCGGCTCTGCGGATGCGGGTTTTGGGGGCTCAGGGGTTTGAAATTTGGAGACGGCCCACGATATTTCTTCGCATCGCGGTGAAGCCATCGCGACTTGTTGCCTAAGCTGGTTGCAGCAGTAGCTGTCGGTCTACTCTCCTTGAAACTATCATGGAAGCTCGACAAGAGACCCTCGTGTGGATTATTCAGGAATTGCCATCGCCCGCCTGTTTTGGGATGCTCCCTGGGACTATCTTGTTTTAGGGACCCAAAAAGCACATAGGCATCAGCATTTTATGGGGATATCCCTACCTTATTGGGCTTCTTGTTAAGGGGATTTATGTAGGATATTCCTATCCTTCTTTTTGCTTATGTGCTTTTTCAGGGCCCTATTGTTTCAGATGTACATGATGGTTTTCTTGGATTGCATGGATGGTGAGCACTCAATCTGCCAAGATGGAATTTTCGCGACAAGAGAAGTAGCCCACATCAACCTTCAACCAGAAACCTTAAAACGAAGCCCGCTCCCCAAACTCCAACCCTATGCGATCCATATGGGAGTTTCCGAGAACAGGGGACCTTAGTAGGATCCTGATGTTAAGGACCCCAAAATAATGTCTCCTAATTTTCGGAAACTCCCATATAAGCCCCTTACATTGCAAAATGCTGGGACCCGAGCCGAGGAGCCAACGGGCAAGGTGAACTGCTTCGAACCGACGGCTCTGTGAGAAGCTCAGTCAAGCGTAATTAAAATACTGTAGAAGCCGATATCATTACCAATATTGTTCACTTAGGGTTCTTTAGTATAGTTGTACTATAAAGGGGCGCCAAACTCTGCTCGAATGTTTAAGGCCCCTACAGTAGGTGTCTGAGTTTGTACCTTCTATAGGGGTCGGAATAGTCAGCGATGATATCGCCTTATCGTCCTTAATCACCAGGGCCCCTTTGTTATGTGCGCTGTTCTCCTATCAGGCGAGGAGGCTGCAAGCCTTTATGGAGCTATCTTTGCCTTCATAGGTGTGCTATGCGGGTTTATAGATGCTTTATAGGTGCTCTTCATAGTTTGTAAACTGCATTCCCCTGAACTCCGAATAGGACTACAACCCGACTTGCCAGGTCTACCGCGGCCAATTCTGTGAGGACTGCGCTGGGTGCGCATTGTTGTTTGCTGGTTCCGATGCGGGTAGTTGTCAAAATTCTGGTCCCTGTTTGGGTACTCTAAGTATTAGGTGCCGTACTATAATAAGGATCCAAGAAGGGACAATAATTTTGACAACCACCCATGTAGTGGCTAGAAATGTGAAAGCACAGGGCAACAAGCTGCCAACCTAAGGACCTGAACCCCAAACCCCTAAACCTTTGAGCCCTAAACTCCTGCACCCCTACACCCTAAACCCTAACACCGTAAACCCTAAACCCAAACATGAGGAAGCAAAAAACAACCCAAGCAAAAGCACCTGGAGGACTGCATGTCCGGCGAGGGACGAATGCAGTGGCGCGACGGCCGGGGACCAAGAACAAAAGCGGGCCTGGAGTGTCGTAACCCCAAGGGTCCACATTAGGGTTTGGGCTTAGGGACTACCATTGTGCAAGTAGGTACCAGAAGACCATCCTCGTCATGGTTTTGGGGACATCAATCCTTAATGGGAGTATACGTGGACCGCGGTGGTATTTGTTAAGGTGCCACGGCATGAGCATAGTATGCTGCACATACCTGCAAAGCTTTGTTGTAATCATCTCGGGCCGTTGGGTTTCTTTACAGAAGCCTTTGCGGTTGCAGAATGGCCCTTCAAGGTTTTTGTAAGAGTTGATAGCGATATGTGGCCAATTTGATCAGGGTTTTCCGGCACTACTCTTTTTTGTTCGTTGCTTGTTTGTGCTGTTCCGGTAGGGTTTGCAAGTTATGGGGTCTCACGCTTTTGTTTTGTCTATATGTGTACATTGTTTAGAACAGATGGCGCATGCGTATATACATGTACATGGTTGTCCGTATATACATGTGCGTCGGGGTATTCAAAACACATACGTACACATATGCCATGCTGCTACATTATGGTGTCAGTGTTATTGTTCTATTGTGGTCCGTGGCAGTCCTTGTCATTCTTGTTGCTATTGTCAACATGTGTAGGGGAGTGGTATGCCCTCAGCCGTAGTCAATAGGCCTCGACCGCAAACGCAAAGGTGTGGAGTATGTCGGCCAGTTCGTGGCCAACAAGCCGCACGATTGCACTTAATATAGGGGCCTCAATGATTACCTATACCATTGTGGGGGTTCCTCATTATAGTTATAGCATAATGTGCCCCCAAACCCTATTCTGTTTTCGGCCCCTATTAAAATTTGAACCTCAGGTCCATTTGACCCTGAAGCCCCAATCGGCCGGCTGCAGTCTCCCTAAACCATAAGCCCTAAACTCTGAACTGTAACAAACGGTGAGGGACACCGGGAAGATTGTTGGGGTCACCAGCAGCACCGCCCGTTGCAATATTATAGCAGCATTATAGCAGTTTACATGAGTTGAACACCGCTTCAGCACTACGTAGAGCCTTTTCGGACATACATCGGGTTTTGTCCACAGTTGCAGGCCGATCAAAGCAGAAGCAACTCAGATGTACTGATACTATCTTCATAAGTAAATCTGCAAGCCACTGAAGCCAGAGGGTTGAACACCTTACCATCGACAGGCAAGACACACGGGTCCACTTGGGAGAGCAAAACGCCGCCCTGCTATTGAACGTACAGGTTTCAGAGTTTTAGTATTTAGGGTCAATGACATGGAAGCAAGTTAGAGCGAGGCGTCAAGCTTGGACACCCGGAAGCCCAAGGCGCTGAGCCCAAAACTAGATCGAAACCCCAGAGCCTCAATGTAGGGGCATGAATAGTTACAACAGGTTTTTGGGGATTCCTTCTTACCATAATGTAGTATAAACACTCCCCCCCCCCCCCCCCCCAAACCCTATTCCAATTCCTGTTCCTATCTTACCCGGACTTGGCAAGTAGGTTCTACTTGTACCTACAGCGGTATGGTATGAACAGTAATCCCGGTTAGGGTTCTCCAAACCTTGCTTACAACACACTTCCTTGTGTACGAAGCCCTATGATCCTTTCAGTATTCTCCGGAGTTGCTTTGAGGCGTGAAGGCTTCGGCCGCATGACCTGGACCAGCGGAAGGCCAGCCTTAACTTCGCAGGGTAACGAAATAGACCAGGTTAGGCGGGCTCTGCAGTGGTTTAGATCGCCTCCCAGGTGTCTGCAGCTTTGTTTTTTCGGCCAGGTTCTCTCAGGGTTATGGTGGTTATACTTTGCTACAAGTATGTGGAGTGGTTGTAAAGAGTGAAGCCATTTGAAATTGTATTTCAACGACCTCGGTTTAAGGCTTCCTCCTGATTTAGCGATTCGTTGGCAGATCTTCCAGTTTATGCAGTGTTACAAGTTACCGAAGTTACCCGACTCATAATCTATGCATATATATATATATATATATATATGTATATGTATATATATATATATATATATACATACACTGTTTTCATACTTGAGGCACGGTCGCTGCCCTGTACCCAGGTCCCACTCAGATCGGAGTCGGGCCCCACGTCCGTGTTTAGGGTTTGTTCAGCAGAGCCTTCTTTGGCCAAGGCTCCGATTTGGCAAGCTTTACAGCTTATAGTACCAAACAGACCAGTACCAGATAGGATCCTACTGCAACATCCAGATCAGGGTTTCAGTGTGAAGTCAAGACTCACAGACAGCAGCAGAGGGAAGGAACAAAATATTGGGCGGGTTTAGGGTATAGGGCTTTGTGGCATGGACCTTTAGGGTCTATTTGGCAATCCTGCTGGGCTTTGTATTTAAACTGCAACAACACCACGGCGACAAGAAGCCACGACGACTCGGTTTAGCACGACGACGACTGGGTTCAACACGGCGACGACAAGGTCTGGCACGACGGTTACATCGGGAGGCCGAAGCGCGTACAGTGTAAAGGTCTCGACAGGAGGTTAAGGGTCTAGGGTCTTAGTTCCTAACTATGGTTTACCGGGGTCAGTATACTATGGAAGATCTAAGGTTTGGAGTTTATGAGGATTTAGATGGTTTTACGCTCTCACAAGTTCTCCGTGCTGGTTTTAGGGTCTATCACAATGTCCTCCCGTCCCTCTCGCGCCGGGAACCATCAAGAATCTGTCTTGTGTATTTCTCGTCCTGCGTCTTTCTCTCATTCCCTTTCCTCTTCCTGCCTATCCACTCTGCCGTTTGTCAAGAAGACACAGAAATTGAAGTCATGACAGAGGAATAGGCATGAAGATGGACGAAGTGAACTCTTCATTCTCTCGTCTCTCTCTTCTCTCCTTCCTTTGATTGATCCTTTTTCTGTTTCTTTTCTTGTCGCCTTCTGCTGTCAATGACAGGGGTAACACGAGGGAGGGGCAAAGGGACGACATCAGTTCCTCTCGACGTGGTTCGTTTTTTCATTTCCTCTCGCGTTGTCTCTCTTCCGCCTCTCTCTCTCTCTCTCTCTCTTTTTCTCGCTCTGTCTTCCTCTCTGCCGTGTCTCGCTCTCTCATCTCTTCTGTCCCCTCTTTCCTTGCTCCCTTGCTGGAAGGAATAGAAAACAGAAGCGAAGACATAAGATGGAGGAAGATGGTTGGGAGAAGGAAGATGATTCCTCCCTCACTCGGCTCTTTGACTTTCTTTGCCCTTGCCTTCTTTTCTCTGCTCCTATCCTTCTTCACAATTAGAAGGAGAAGCGACAAGAACGGAGAGCTCAGGGAGAGCAAGTGACACTGTTCCTCATAATCTCCTCCTTCATCGTGTTCATGGCGTTGTCCATCTCCCCCTCTCTCTCTCTCTCTCTCTCTCTCTCTCTCGCTCTCTCTCTCTCCCTCCATCCTTTCCTCTCTACTTCTGCACATTTACTTTTCCCCTTCTCTCGCCTACTACATTATGCTTGATTTGATACTTATCTTCAACTTTCTCTCACTCTCTTTGTCCCATCGCTTGCCCTGTTCCTTCTCCTCCTCCCTTCCCTGCCTCCCGTCCTTCTCCCCTTATCACTCAGAAGGAAGAAGGAAGACTCACAAGTAGAAAGACAAGGGAGTAAGAAAACAGACAAAAGAAACGGAGAGAGAGCCATAAGGGACGAAATACAGAAACAAAGAGAGAAAATATGGGGGAAAGATAATCAAAAAGAGAGACAGAAAGAGGAGGCGATGCATAAAGCAGCCGACAGTGCCTTGACCTCCACGTCTATTCATTCTTGGTTCTTGTCCTATCACACTGTCTCATTGGTGATAAACCAGGAAGAGCTTGTGGAGGGAGACGAGGAAGAAGTGTTCTCCTCTTCACTCACCTTGTGCCCTTCCTCTCCCACCGCTCGCCCGCTCTCCTTTCTTTGATTTTCTTGTTTGGCGGAAAAGTGGGAACCAGGAAGGAAAGTGGACAAGGGAAAGGACGAGATTGAGAAATGACAGAAAGAAGAGAGATACAGAGAGAGCGAGGGAGAGCTTCAAGCCCAGCAGAGGAAGAAGAGAGAGGAAGATAAGAGCAGGGGGCAAGGGGTGGCCAGAAGAAGCGTAAGCCAAAGCTACGTATTGAAAGGGCGGAAGCCCCATTCTCCTCTTCTTCCTCTTTGCTCTCTTGTTTTTCTCTTAGCGCAGGGCATGCTAGGAAAGGGAAGGGGTCAAAGCGGATGAGAGAAAGTAACGGAGAGAGCTGTTCTTCGTCCCTCTCACCTCCTCCTCTCATTCTCCTGATGCTTACTCATGTCCGAAGGGTCTGGAAAGGAGTGAAGGCTAGGGCATGGACTGAAGCGAGGCAATAGGTGAAAGTGGATAAGAGAAAGTCGGGGGAAGTCGAGTGCGAAAGAAAGAGAAACGAGGAAGACTAGGAAGAAGGACACAGAAGAGGAAGCGAGAGAGTACCAATGTTGCCGTATCTCAAAGGACTCCGGGCCTCGCGAGGGCTTCGAGGAGGCTTGTAGGCGCCCTCAACTTTCTGGAGGCCACCAACTTCCTCCCTAAGGGAGCCTCCCGAGGACATGAACACCAAACCGAATATAAAGAAAGCAGGGGGATGTAGAGAAGCAGAGTGTGGTAAGAAGGAGCAAGGAGAATCAGTTCGCGTCTCCTCATCGTTTCCTCTTTGAATGACCAGAGGAAAGGAAAGGATAAGAAGGAGGAAAGGCTCTGCGAAGACATCAGGAAAGAAGAGCAGACAACAGACAACAGAAAGGAAGCGGTGAGATGCGGGAAGACGGTTCGGAGAAGAAAGGAGAATTCCTCCTTCGCTGGCCTCTCTTACTTCCTTGCCCTTCGCCTTCTTCCTCTTCTCTTACCCTATTCATCTTCATAAGGAAGGAGAAATGAAAGGAACGGAGAGTTCAGGGCATGCAAAGGGCACTTTTCTCATCACCTCACCATCCTCCTTTTCATTGTTCTCTCCAGATCCCTCTTTCTCTCTCCCTCCCTTCCCGTCTACTTCTGCACATTCCTTTTTCCGCTTCTCTCCGCCTATTATGTTCGCTTTGATAAAATCGCTTGCCCTATTCCTTCTCCTCCTGGCTTTCCTGCCTCCCGTCCTTCTCCCTCTATCACTCAGAAGGAAGAAGGACGATTCACAAGAAAGAAGCGTAAGCCAAAGCTACGTAATGAAAGGGCGGAAGCCCCTGTCTCCTCTGTTCTTCCTCTTTTCTCTCTTGTTTTTCTCTTAGCAAAGGGCACGCATGGAGCTAGGAAAGGGAAGGGGTCAAAGCGGATGAGAGAAAGTAACGGAGAGAGCTGTTCTTCGTCCTTCTCACCTCCTCTTCTCATTCTCCTGATGCTTGCTCATGTCAGAAGGGTTTGGAAAGGAGTGAAGGCTGGGGCATGGACTGAAGCGAGGCAATAGGTGAAAGTGGATAAGAGAAGGTCATAGACAGAGAGTGGGGGAAGTCGAGTGCGAAAGAAAGGGAAACGAGGAAGACTAGGAAGAAGGACACAGAAGAGGAAGCGAGAGAGTACCAGTGTTGCCGTATCTCAAAGGACTCCGGGACTCGCGAGGGCTTCGAGGAGGCTTGTAGGCGCCTTCAGACACTTCCACAACTTTCTGGAGGCCACCAACTTCCTCCCTAAGGGGGCCTCTTGAGGACATGAACACCAAACCGAGAATAAAGAAAGCAGGGGGATGTAGAGAAGCAGAGTGTGGTAAGAAGGAGCAAGGAGAATCAGTTCGCGTCTCCTCATCGTTTCCTTTTTGAATGACCAGAGGAAAGAAAAGGATAAGGAGGAAAGGCTCTGCGAAGACATAAGGAAAGAAGAGCAGACAACAGAAAGGAAGCGGTAAGATGCGGGAAGACGGTTCGGAGAAGAAAGGAGAATTCCTCCTTCGCTCGCCTCTCTTACTTCCTTGCCCTTCGCCTTTTTCCTCTTCTCTTACCCTATTCATCTTCATAAGGAAGGAGAAATGAAAGGAACGGAGAGTTCAGGGCATGCAAAGGGCACTCTTCTCATCACCTCACCATCCTCCTTTTCATTGTTCTCTCCAGATCCCTCTTTCTCCCTTCCTCCCTTCCCGTCTACTTCTGCACATTCCCTTTTCCGCTTCTCTCCGCCTATTATGTTCGCTTGGAAAGAATCGCTTGCCCCCTATTCCTTCTCCTCCTGCCTTTCCTGCCTCCCGTCCTTCTCCCTCTATCACTCAGAAGGAAGAAGGACAATTCACAAGGAAGACAAGGGAGTAAGAGAAAGACAACAGAAGCGGAGAGACAATCCGAGAAGGGCAGAAGAAGAACGAGAGCCATAAGGAAACAAACACAGAAAAAAAGAGAGAAAGTAAGAGAGAAAGACCAGCAAAAACAGAGGCAGAGAGTGAGAGAAAGGAGGGGAGGGGAAGCGATGCAGAAAGCAGTCGAAAGTGCCTTGCTTGTCCTATCTCACCGTCTCATTGGTAAAAAACCAGGAAGAGGTTGTGGAGGAAGAAAAGGAAGAAGTGTTCTCGTCTTCACTCACCTTGTGCCCTTCCTCTCCCACCGCTCGTCCGCTCGACAGAAAGAAGAGAGTTGCGGAGAGGGCGAGAGAGAGCTTCAAGCCCAGCAGAGGAAGAAGAGAGAGGAAGATACGAGAAGTGTGGAGGAAGTGGCCAAAAGAAATGCTACGTAATGAAAGAGGGGAAACCAGTTTCTCCGCTGCTCTTCCTCTTTTCTCTCTTATTCTTCTCTTCTCGCAGGGCATGCATGGAGCCAGGAAAGGGAAGGGGTCAAAGCAGATGAGAAAGTAATGGAGAGAGCTGTTCTTCGTCCCTCTGACCTCCTCCTCTCATTTTACTAATATCAGAAGGGTCTGGAAAGGAGTGAAAGGTAGGGCATGGACTGAAGCGGGGGAATAGGTGAAAGTGGATAAGAAACAATGTTAGACAGCTTGCCGAGGGCGGCCAGCTCGCAGCTTGCCTGCGGCCTGGCCTGCTGAGCCTGGTGGGCTCTCGAGGGTGGGCAGGGGCCTGCTGAGATCCACGGCCAGCACGCCCGGCTTGCTTTGAGGCAGGGCCAGCTGGGGAGCCTGGCCGGGCTGAGTGGGGTGGGTGAGTGAGTGGGGAGAGGGTGGAGAGGAACAGGGAGAAGAGGGTGGGTGGAGAGAGGAGGTAGAGGGAGCGCAAGGAAAAGGTGGGGAGAGGGGAGGGCGGGTGGACAAAGGGAGGGGAAGAGGAGGGAGTGGGGAGATGGGGGGAGAGGTAGAGGGAGTGGAGGGTGGGTGCGTTCTTTGGATTGTATAGTCTAAGGGTTTTCTACAAAGGGTTCCATATCAGGGATTTGTACAAAGGATCTATAGATTTCTATAAGGAGTATATAAAGACTGTGTATGAGGGCTCCATATAGTCGATCTTTCAATTTTTTATAAAGGACTCCATTTGTGGGAAACATAAGCGGTTCCTACAAGTTCTGTATCTCGAGGATCTGTAAGGTTTATATATCTATGAAGCTTTCTATATGGGCTCTATAGACCCCATAAGACAAATTAAAAAGTGATGGAGGTGATAAGAAGATGATAAGAAGATGAGTGGATGGGAGAAAAAGTGATGGGAGGTGAGGAGACATGAGATGCGAAGGGAAGGAATGAGTTAGGAGGGGGGGAGGTAGGAGGCAAGTGAGAGGGACAGGGTGGATCATTTACAAACGCCTTTAGGGGGACGCTCCTTGCGATGTGTGATTTTTGGATCTGAGTTCTTACAAAGCCTGACAGGGGCACACCCCGTGCGATCTGTGATTTTTGGATCTGAGTTCTTACAAAATATTAGGGCGACACCCCTTGCGATTTGTGATTTTTGAACTTACTTGTCATGAAAACCTTTAGGGGACACCCCTTAAGATCTGTGGTTTTGGGATTTGAATCTTCACAAACCCTTAAGGGGGACACCCCTTGCGATTTGTGCTTTTTGCACTTACTTGTCATGAAAACCTTTAGGGGGACACCCCTTAAGATCTGTGGTTTTGGGATCTGAGTTTTCACAAAACCTTAGGGGGATATTTAAGAAGGAGAGAAGGGAGGGTGGGGGAGGGTGGAGATTCCAGGAGAGAGAAGGGGGAAGAGGAGAGGTAGAGGGAGTGGAGGTGGGGGAGAGTGAGGAAGGTGAGGGGAGGGGGTAGTGGGAGGGATAGGGAGAGGGACGGAGGGGTATGGGAGGATGAGGAGGAGGAAGATAGTGAAGATGATGAGGTGGATGATAAAGAGGGAGGGGTGGAGTGAGGTGTGTGGTGGGATGGGACGGGGTGGGTGGGCACGGCTGCCTGCTTCCGCACGCCCAGCCTTCCCTGCCCGGACCGAGCAGAAAGCATGTAAATATCGCGCGAAAACAAGGGCTATGGATTTCACACATCTGCTGGCAAAATCTGGCGGAAGTGACCTGTGGTCCAGCAAAACACCTGTAAATACCGCATGAAAACAAGGGCTAGGGATTTTACACATCTGCTGGCAAAGTCTGGCGGAAGTGACCTGTGGTCCAGCAAAACACCTGTAAATACCGCGTGAAAACAAGGACTAGGGATTTCACACATCTGCTGGCAAAATCTGGCGGAAGTGACCTGTGGTCCAGCAAAACACCTGTAAATACTGCGCTAAAACAAGGGCTAGGGATTTCACACATCTGCTGGCAAAATCTGGCGGAAGTGACCTGTGGTCCAGCAAAACACCTGTAAATACCGCATGAAAACAAGGGCTAGGGATTTCACACATCTGCCGGCAAAATCTGGCGGAAGTGACC
>CAJNDT010004824.1:85238-207243 GCA_905221615.1 Symbiodinium sp. CCMP2592
TAAATTTTTAAAATTCTTTAAATTCTTTAAATTTTTAATTCCGGACGATTTCAGAATTTAAAGGATTTACCTCCTTTAAATTTTTTAAGTTCTTTAAATTTTTAATTCCGGACGATTTCAGAATTCAAAGGATTTACCTCCTTTAAATTTTTTAAATTCTTTAAATTTTTAATTCCGGACGATTTCAGAATTTAAAGAATTTAAAGAATTTTAAAATTCCGTGGGCTGGGGTCGAAGGCTGGGGGGCTGGGGCTGGAGCTGGAGCTGGACATTTAAATTTTCAAAATTCTTTAAATTCTTTAAATTCTTTAAATTTTTAATTCCGGACGATTTCAGAATTTAAAGAATTTAAAGGATTTACCTCCTTTAAATTTTTTAAATTCTTTAAATTTTTAATTCCGGACGATTTCAGAATTTAAAGGATTTACCTCCTTTAAATTTTTTAAGTTCTTTAAATTTTTAATTCCGGACGATTTCAGAATTCAAAGGATTTACCTCCTTTAAATTTTTTAAATTCTTTAAATTTTTAATTCCGGACGATTTCAGAATTTAAAGAATTTAAAGAATTTTAAAAATTTAATTCCGTGGGCTGGGGTCGAAGGCTGGGGGGCTGGGGCTGGAGCTGGAGCTGGACATTTAAATTTTTAAAATTCTTTAAATTCTTTAAATTTTTAATTCCGGACGATTTCAGAATTTAAAGAATTTAAAGGATTTACCTCCTTTAAATTTTTTAAATTCTTTAAATTTTTAATTCCGGACGATTTCAGAATTTAAAGGATTTACCTCCTTTAAATTTTGTAAATTCTTTAAATTTTTAATTCCGGACGATTTCAGAATTTAAAGGATTTACTCCCTTTAAATTTTTTAAATTCTTTAAATTTTTAATTGCGTATATACACAGTATATATTAAGACACAGAGCAAGCCCTACGCCAAATAGGACCTAAAGGTCCTACGTACATAGGGCTTTAGGGTTTTTAGGGTTTATGGTTCAGGGTTTATGGTTCAGGGTTGAGGTTATGGAACATAACTTGGGGCCGGGCCAGACAAAGAAGGTATGCACATGCGCTCGCCTTTGTGAGGTGGACAGTTTCGGGTATTCAGGACTTTGTGAGCCCAAACTTCACTCCGGATTGCGTAAGCCTTGTTTTCCAAGGGTAAAAGGAGGGACCCTTAATGAGGACCCCTAGGTATATACCCTTAATTATATAGCTATGATATACGCATTATATAGCCCCATTATAGGGCAGGGGTCCCCATTAAGGGTCCCTCCTTTTCCCCTTTGATGTTTTTGATAAGATCATCTTCGTACTTTGACAGACAGTTCTGACTGGTTTATGGCAGGTTCCAAAGACTCCGACACCCCGTGATGAACGAAGAGTTCTGCGGTAAAGCCTAGTAGTAAACTATGCCCAATAATACCCGGGATTCAAGCGAAATAAGAAACGCTGTGTACTTTCAGTTGTGAGCCTTCCTGAACTTAAGGGGTTTCTCTTGCCGTTTCCGGGGGTACCCCTAGACCCTAAAGCGCCTCCAGGTGGAAGAAGTACGAAGGGCATTGGAAGGATGGTATGCAGCATGAAGTAGGCCGGAGGGGTGTTGACGCTGGGTCTTGTGTAAGGTGTTGATTTAACTTGGGCTTGCCGGGGTCAGGGCTGAGAATCCCAAAGGTGGAAGGCCTGCAGTTGGGGGTTTGCGCCATGTCATCGGTTTCCCCTAAGTTCAACCTTATTTGATCCTACCTGTAGTCTCCATTGTAGTTCCTGTTTTTGGTTTAACCGATTATATATTAAGGATCCTATAAGGTAACCCCAAAAAGGAACTACAATGGAGACTACAGGTAGGCCCCTCTGTGGAGACCTCCATCCCCCACGCTTGCTCCGTGCCTTCGTCTTGCCTTGCCTCCCTTCTTTATCCTTCTTGTATTTGTTGCCTGAAGAGCCCAGGCACCGAGGTAGGTCGCTGGATTGCGTGTGCTAGGCTTCAGTCTAAAGCTTGTATCAACAGTAGCTCACTCCAACGGTAACTCGGCTCCTGCTCAAATTTCGTTTCTATTGTTTGTTGCGTACACAGTTTTCTTGTCTCATGCTGCAAGACCATGTAGTTGCACAAGCCAAGACCAAGTTAAGACCCCTCGACCAACGCTTCCGAGACTGTAGTTTCCAGGGCTTGCATATAGTACACTTTCTGAGGGAGGCTCTGATAAAAGTGCAGCATCACAGGAAAGATACGCGCAGAAAATACGAGCGCAGACGTGTGTTCCCTCAGCATCATCATCATCCTGTTTGGACAGCAATGTTAATACCATGGTAAGACACAAGAACACAAACAACGAATCATTATGCTAAACTTGTGCTGCCTAAGTACCTAGTAGTCATCACCGTTTGGGCATGTATGCTCGGGTGAACGAATGCTGGTATCATTGACGGATCTGTCAACCTCTGAAAAAGCACTGCTGCATTAAACTGCATTACCTTTCTACTTTCTAGTAGTAGAGCAGGTAACCTTTATAGTCCCTGTATAATCCCTATATACCCAAAAGGTTAACCTTTGGTTCCCCATGATACCCTACAAGTCGGACTTTCTTTAGGCTACACCCAACTACGAACATCCCGAATTTCGCATCTTTTGCACCTTTCCTCCCCCTGCCAGGAAGAGGTTTCAGGGTTTCTACAAGGGTTATTGTAAGGGTGTTCCGATATTGGGGCTCCATATATAGAATAGGATTCGGGAGGGTAGGTTATGGTACGGTTTCTCCGAGCCAGGAACCCTCCTTGATCACCAAGACCAGGCAAGACAGGGATTTTGGGGACACTAGGTGTCTTCAGCTGATAGGGTGAAGTTTGAGGGGAGCCTCAGGGGTCTGACGATAGTCTTGCTCTTCTTACTTAGCCTATTGGAGAACTTTAAACTTTTTGGCTTCATATATTTGGTCTAGCTTAAAAAGTTAGAACTTTGTTTGGGCCTGGCTATTGGAGAAGAGAGTCTTGTTAATTATCCTTATGGTTGCCGTTACCATTAGCGTTATTGTTATTGCTCGGCGGGTCGACACCGGAGGCCTTTAGGTACTTGAGGTCTTGGCTCAATGTGCCGTGCCCACAAGCAGCGAAGACCTTGCAGCCGTCTACGTCCGCAAGGTTGGGGATTAGGCGGCAGGGTTTCAGGGTTCAGAAGCTTTGAGCTGTAGGATATCACTTGCAATTTACAACCCCTGAGTAAGTATCGCATAGTACACACTGCATGTCCGAGCTATCTCGCCCCCTACAGCATCTTCGGGTGCCGTTGAAGATGTGCCACATTCCGGGACTCACTGAGCTTAGGTAACAAGATGCCGAATGTCCGGCAGATAATGCTATGACAGCAAGCCTTAGGTTTGGATCCTAGGTTTACGTCCGAACTGTGCTGTAGTTGTCGGGTGGAGTTTCAGGTTCTAGGGCCTTGCCCGGGAATTAAAGGTTTTAGGCCATAATCGCTTAAGATTACAAGGCCTTGGGGTTTGTCTGGGTTTAGGTGGTAAGGCGAGGAAGGCGCAAGTAGTGACGAATGCCTGAAATATCAGAGTGTCAATGCTGTGTGTCATCCTCCTGCTAAATGACTGAAGATCACCAAGAACCCTACCTTAGCCGCCTTAACCCTCAAGAACCTACCTTTTTAAATACTTATATAAGGAAATCATGATAGGGAACAATCAAAAGGTAGGTTATTCAGTGTTAAGGTAGACCCTAAAGCCCTTCTGAAGCCTTGAGCTAACCTGGCATTCCTGTCTCCTGTCTTTCACAAGGGGGACATGGGCTCCTGAAGTGCATTAGTGTCATGACACGCACCCTGAAGGCGTCCTATTCCGCTGGGCATGGTTTGATTTTGAGGGTTTAGGGTTCAGGGCCGTAGGGCTCTTGAAAGCCTGAAGCCATGAAGCAAAACGAGAGCAGAAAGAGCCAAAAGTACCTCAAGTCCTAAGTCCTCTGCAACTCTATTTGGGGGTTGGTCTATCTACCCCAGGTTCCAGCCTTCAAGGCCTCAAGCTCGAACAAAAAAACCCTAAGTTACTGAAACTTGAATCCTCAAGCCCGAAGAACCTAAACTCCCCGAGCCCAAAACCCGAAATCCTCAACCCTGCAAAACTCCTGCAATTCGGCGTGCTGCATGCTGCTGCCAGGAGTTTCGGGGCTGTTTCAAGTACGGCAAGCTTGACTACTGGATCGACGACCACGACCACAAGAAGTGAAACTGGCACGAAGGGCACTCTCATCCTGCACCCAAAGAAGCCCAAGATACAAGAAGACGCGGCTAGGATTACATAAGGCTGAGGGCGTCCAGGGTTCTGAACGGGTTCTGGGTGTTGTTTCTTCAGCTCTTTACAGTGAGTTTCGAGCGCATCTTTCAACTCTAGACCCGAACACCAAAGCCTAGAACCTTTAAAACCTAGAGCCTGCACCTCCATGACCTAACCGTAACTTGATGATAACGAATGTCTTCGAGGGGTCGAGGTTTGGTGTTGGAGCCTTGACTGTCGTCTCCCGACATGGTGGTATGTATGCGATAACATACGTCAAACCCTCCTCCGATTATTCAGGCCCCTGAAATGTTTACCCTCTAAACTGTGTTCGTTATTCATAGGCTTCATAAACATACAGATTTCTGTGTGTTTTGGATAGGCTAAAGCCTCAGGGACCTTGGACCCTAAAGTCCTAAAGTCTCTGACACCAGTAGCCCGTGCCTCACTCAAGATGCTGAGCATCCGGGTTTGCAGCCTGGCGCGGCTTCTTGTCTCCTGTTCAGCCGAGTGTCCAGCTGCCGAAATATCCTCCAGCCCTCAACGCCCGAACCCTAAGCCCTGAAGCTTTAAATGCCCGCACTCTAAACGTCTGAAGGCCCGAAGCCTGAACCCCTCCTAAACTTCAAACGAAGGCAGACAGATTCCGGCTGTTGTAGCCCATTCAGGCAATCAGATGTCGGGCCTGCCTTCTGAGGACCAGTTGCCATACTTTAGGGGTCGCTACCTACTTAGATTTCATATCGGGAACCCTAACAAAGGCCCAAGGTTTCTAAATCAGGTTCCTACATTAGCAAGTAGGGTTTGTAGGGTCCACCTAGAGTGTCACTCTTGTCTTGTTGCCCGGGTCAGTTCCATCCAAGTTCTCGCAAGAGCAAACCTGGTCATGCCGTTGGACGCCTGGTGGCACTGCAGAGAACAAGAGACCAATCTTTCTCCATATTCGTGGAGCTTGCTTGTGAGATGCAAAAGGAGTAGATCATGCCTCGCACTTGCAGCCGTTGTGATTCATCGAGCTTGGTGTTCGTTCGTGTGTGTGTGTGTGTGTGGGATCACTGGCTGACTGCATATTCATGTGAGTGTAGCCACGATATCTGGAGTATCTTCTGGAAGTTCATAATAATCCATTGCTGCTTTCAGGGTGGTGGTATCTGTGCGCTCCTTCCACGGTGGCATTTTCTGTGCGAACTTCGGCCGAACCCTGAAACAGACGCCGATTCTGGGGCATTCTTAAACCCTCAGAATACTTACCCTTATGCACCTAGGGCGGCCAGCTAATTGAATACACTATGGCCTGTAAGAGAAGCCATCGAAGAGTCCGCGCCCCTCTGGAGCCCCACCAGAAAAGCACAGTAGTACTGCACAGGGTTTCGGGGTTAAGAGTTTAGTGGCCATACCTGGACCACAAAAGTATGTAGAATAATAGCCTTTTATAGGTTTTCGGCCATTATTTTACCTGTTTTTGGGGGTCTAGGTAACGGTTGTCTGTAAGCACTGCATGGCTCGGCGCTGAAGGGTTTGTGCTCGCAGGTTGTCGGCTGATAAGCGGGGTCGGAAAAAGCAGGCCATTGGTGCTAACTACCTATAGTCTCCATTGTAGTTCCTTTTGTTGGTTTAACCAATTGTATATTGAGGATCCTATAAGGTAACCCCCAAAAAGGAACTACAATGGAGACTATAGGTTGGTGCCAACTAGTAGCAAGACCCTAAGGGTCCAAGTACCTAAATAGTAGGGTTTCAAAGACCAAACGCCATTCAGGGTATGGATTTTGGGATCTGAAACCCTACTATTTGGGTCCTTGGACCCTCTGGGAGAGCTGCTCTCAATTTCCATCTCGTCACGCTCTCGTTTGCCGACGCAGAGCACAGTTCAAGTTGTTGCAGAAGCCATCGTTTAGGGTTTAGGCCTTAGGGCTTAGGGTTTAGGTTCGGAGTGGCCTTTGGCCGTTGTTTGGGGTTGGAAGTCGAGGGCAAAAACGGCTTGAGGTGCAGGATTTTTTGGGTTTCCGCAGTTCGGGCTTTCAGGGTTTTCGGATGTGGAGTTGCGAGGGCTCGCCCTGCTCCCTAAATTCTATAGGCCCTAAGCCCTACTAGAATCCTTCGAAAGCCCTGTAAACCCTAAACCCCAAGCCCTAAACCCTAAACCCCAAACCCCAAACCCTAAACCCTAAACCCCTAAACCCCTAAACCCTACACCCGTGTAGGTATTACAACCAGATTCGTGAGAATGAAAACGACTACGTCATCTCCGCCTCGGACCTGGGTCGCTACTACCAGGCCTGGGTCCCGAAAGGGAGTCCTTTGAAAGGGAACTAAGCGGGCTGGGTCCTTAAAGGGATTCCTTTGAAAGGGTAGTAAAAGGGCCATAAGCTATGAGGATGCTGTAGGGGATATAGAAGGATGCTTCGGAGGTTTATGGTTTAAAGAGCAGTATTCTAAGTATTGTTATGACTCTCATTCTTACTATTACACTAGTTTTTCTTATTTGTGTGATTTCAATCTTGCTTGTTGCTCTTATGGTTGTTATTGCAACTAATTACTATTAGAGTATCGGCTTCAGGGTTCAGGGTTTTAGGGGTGTAGGGTTCAGGATTTTCTGGTTTGTGAGAGTTGCAGGGTTTCAGTGTTTTTTTTTTTTTGTGGGGTTGAGGGTTTCGGTATGTTGGGGCTGTTAAGGATAAGTGAAGGATCATGCGGCTTTGTATGCAGGTTTCTAAGTAGGATAATACACATGATAAGCCCCCCTCGAATCCTCAGATATAGCTTTATCCCGAAAGGTTGAAACTCAGCTCTCTTCTGAATCTTCACTTCACCCGGCGAGAGGTAGGATTTTAGGATCGGCTCGGGGTATGCCGTAAAGAGGTTCAGGTTTGGAGCTACAGGGTTTCAGGGCTCAGGGTTCGGGTCAACTACATTCCTGCGGCCGCCGTGCGAACTCTGGGCTCTGGCTTGCTATCTGGGCTTTGCTTCGTAGTGCCTGCTGGTAGCCGAAACGCCAGATGCCTGTGCCTTAACCCTACGCTCTTTCCGGACTGTTGCTCACCAAACCAGTTCCAGATCTTCAATCTGGCCGGACTCATGATATTTTACCCTAGGGCTCCAGTGACCTAAATAGTAGGTTAATTATTGGGGTACATAATATGTGGTTAGTAACCTGCTACTTAGGCAACTGGAGCCCTAGGGTTAGTTGATGAAAGTTTCAACCTCGCCTGGCCTGGTTTGAATGAAACGAGGGTGATGGTCGTTCTACTACCTCTTCCATACCGGTCCGCTTGACCGGGTTTTTGTTAAGGAATGTAGCTGAAGTTACCATAACAGGGAATTCTAATAAAAAAGAACAGGGTTTCCTCATGATGGCAACTTAAACTATGGATTCCTTAGCCCTAAACCCTAAACCCTAAACCCTATTGAGGACATCCAGCCCAGCTTCACTGTGGCCTTGAACATCGATCAGGTGAAGCTGCAACGGACTCAGATGGGAGTTTCCGTAAACACGGGGTTGCATAAGGATTCCTTTAAAGGGTTACTCCAATGGTACCACAAGGCTTCCTTTAAAGGGATCTTTAAAAGGTTTAGAGTTTCCGAAAAAAGGGGAGCTGTACCTGAATTTGGGGTTCTTATAGTAAGGATGCTACTATTCTAGCCTAGTATATGAGGGGCTCAGCTGGATGTGTTTGGATCGGAGAGTATTTAGGACTTGAGTGCTTAGGGTTTGGGCTTTAGGGTGTACTTTCCACAGTTTACCCAAGGGTGCATTAGGTTTGGGCTTTCGGCTTACAGGCTTTCAGGCTCCAGCGCTCCAGATCAGAGCGTTTGACTGTTCTGAGCGTTGGGGTTGCGTCTCGGGGGATTGCAGCTTGCTCGGGCGCTCTATTCTCCGAAATCTACAGTGCTGGTATCCTTCAAGCCTAAACCCGAAACCCCGAAACCCTCAACCCTAAACCCTCAGCATCAAACCGTGAAGTGAGACTGGGGCTTTCGAGAGGCTTCACAGCATCGCGCTTAACGGGGACGGTTCAGGGTTGAGGGTTTAGGGAGCAGGGCTTGGGATGCCACCGTCTCGGCAACGTTCATGTTTAAAGCCCCAAAGGCTCCCCAAAACCGGCTGAGTTTTGAGCTCCGAGCCCAAAGCCCTGGACACCCCGAAAGCCGGAAACCTTCGACTTCATAAGCCATCAGAAGAAGCTTGTCAATCCAAGCTCAACCCTAAAACCCTTTTGCACGCAGTTTTTGGACGTAAGTCGTCCTAAACCGTTTGCCCCGATCAGCTAGCAACGTCACCTCAGAACCTCCCCAAAGCCCAGAGCCCGCAAAACCCCGATCAAGCCTTATGAATCCCTCGATGTCAAAGAACCCACGCAAAACCCTTTGGTGAAACCTACCCCCGCACGTTGAAAGCCAAAGGTGTGCAGCCATTCCCCCGCTCGCCGTCCGGGGACCCAAGAGTTGGATGCTATTGCTCGTGTTAATTACTCCACATGGGTAGTTGTCCAAATTAGGGGCCCTTTTTGGGTACCCTAAATAATAGGTGCCGTATTTTATTAGGGACCCAAAAAGAGACCATCATTTCGACAACTACCCATATATTAGGGCTTAGGGTTGATTTGGGGTTTGTAGGGTTTGGTTCGAGACTAGAACTTCAGGTATTGTGTTCAGGCTTAAACCCTCGACCCTCCGCGCCCCCCGGTCAGCACAATGACGGCCGCCGAAGTCGAAGAATTGTTGGCAACTGTCGGCTTTTGATGAGCGAGTGAAGATATCGAGCTTTATCATATACTTATGGTGGGATCCTTGGAGTATCAGACACCTCAACGAAGGTGCCCCTGTTTTCAATACCCCCTGGAGTGGTAGCGAGGATAGGGCAGAGGGAGCGACCAATTTGCAACACGTACACTAGACAAACAAGTGGAATGCCAAAGCCGATGGGCATTGCCTTAAACTCTGAATTCTGAATCTAAACGACCGCAAACCTTGGTCCTGAAGCGAAACGGTGTCGACAGAGATGCAGCTACTCTGGCACAGAAGTGGCGTTGGCATACCAACTACAAGGGTTGGCAGGGTCCTCATTGCATCATCGTTTAGGATTCAAGGTGCAGAGTGTAGGGTTTAGGGGTTTCAGGTTTCTGGCCTGTAGAATTTCAGAGTTTACTAATTCACAGTTTCAGATTTTAGGGTCTGCCCTTGCCCTAAACCCTATCTAGAAACCTAAACTCTCAGGGCATCAGAGTCAGTTTCCTGGTCGATCCTGCGATAGCCAAGGCAACACTTCAGTGCGTGAACCATTCCGGCAGCAAGATCAGTCAGTGCGGCTCCTGGCTACACAGAATCTGGCTACGGTCATATATATATATATATGTATATTTATTTGTTTATTTAATCATTTACATGTAGAGAGAGAGAGAGAGAGAGAGAGAGAGAGAGAGACAGAAGGAGATCGACGGATACATAGATAAATAGAGAGTAGATAGATATAATTACTTGAGGGAATGCACACAAGCAAAGTCCTGAACCCGTTGCTCTTTTCTGATTATTAATCTTCTTCTTACTATTTCTCATTTTTCTCTGATATGTTGTTGTTGTTACCAGCTGTTCCTACCCCCCTAAAGCCCTAAACCTTAAACCCTAAACCCCTAAACTCCTAAACCCTAAACCCTAAACCCTAAAGCCCTAAACCCCTAAACCCCTAAACCCTAAACCCTAAACCCTAAACTCCTAAACCCTAAACCCTAAACCCTGAACCGCGAGGAGGAAAAGGGCCGTTCAAAAAAAAAACCTAAACCCTAAACCCTAAACTCCTAAAGCCCTAAACCCCTAAACCCCTAAACCCTAAACTCCTAAACCCCTAAACTCCTAAACCCCTAAACCCTAAACTCCTAAACCCCTAAACCCTAAACTCCTAGATGATTTGTCATCTCTAGGTTCGGGGATTTTAGGGCTTCGCCTGATGGGGTTGGGACCTTCAAAGGGAAAAGGAGGGACCCCAACCCTATGATGGGCTATAAAATGGGTATATAATAGCCGGCTATATTAAGGGTATATACCTAGGGGTCCTTATTGAGGGTCCCTCCTTTTACCCTTGGATTTTAGGGCTTCGCCTGATGGGACCTCGGGAGGCCTCGCGACCGAAGCGTAGGCTTTGGAGCTGGAACCAGCAGCGGTCTGACCCAGAGATGACAAATCATCTAGGAGTTTAGGGTTTAGGGGTTTAGGAGTTTAGGGTTTAGGGGTTTAGGGTTTAGGGGTTTAGGGTTTAGGAGTTTAAGGTTTAGGGTTTAGGAGTTTAGGGTTTAGGGTTTAGGGTTTAGGAGTTTAAGGTTTAGGGTTTAGGAGTTTAGGGTTTATTGTTTAGGGGTTTAGGGACACTGGGTGTCTTCAGGTGATAGGGTGAAGTTTGAGGGGAGCCTCAGGGGTCTGACGATAGTCTTGCTCTTCTTACTTAGCCTATTGGAGAACTTTATAAACTTTTTGGCTTCATATATTTGGTCTAGCTTAAAAAGTTAGAACTTTGATTGGGCCTGGTTATTGGAGAAGAGAGAACTTAGTAGCTGAGTGGATACACTTTACACCTTCTGGGAAAATATTACCCAGTATAAAACCCAAAGTGTACACTCTTTTTTTTTTTTGGGGGGGGGGGGCTTATGAACTCAGCAACTAAGGAAAATTGTTTGGGCCTATAGGGTTCAGGGTTTCGGGCTTTCAAGCCGGGTAAGTAGAGACCTAACCAGCCTGCCTTATTTACTGCTCCCCGAAACCCTGGTTTAATTGTAAAGGCCCCTGCCTTCAGCTCTGACTTTTTTTCCTGGCTCCGCGAGTTCCCTCTACGCCCGAAAAGCCCTCACATCCCGAAGCCTACACCCCTAGCTTGCTTGCTCTATTGCCTAAACACTGCCAACTAGGATCTGAATAATTAGAATTTGGCCTTGCTCTGCATGTGTCAGCATACTGTGCTGCACGTGAACTGTCTACGTGGTCTACGACCCCTGTGTTATCTCTACAGGCACCTCTTGTGGACCAGCTCGGACGCAGTAAGCTCCAAGTCCTGGAAAACCCGACACCTAAATCTCTCACCCTCAACCCGAAACCAGAGACTCCCAAGCAACTTACTTCAGGAACATCTCGTAAATTCAACTAGGAGCCCTACTGTAGTAAGATGTCAGATGTGCTCACAGATCAACGGGGTTTCGGAATCACTCAGAAGCCCTAAAACCCCGTAAACACTGATCCGCCCCTGCAAGCGTCTTGATTCCTAAATTCTAGCGACACCCCCTGAACCCTTTGTCCTCAACCCAACCGAAAACTCTCCATTGTAGTTCCTTTTTGGGGTTACCTTATAGGATCCTCATTATACATTTGGTTAAACCAACAAAAGGAACTACAATGGAGACTGTAGGTATACCTTCAACCTTAAGAGCCCAAAGCCCTCCATTCCTTCGTCTTCGGGAAGACAGGCCGGACTTCGACTCCTACAAGACCCTCTTCTATCCGGAGGAGGGTTTAGGGATTACCTAGTGGTAGAGTAGGTAACCTTTAACCTCTTTGGCGTAGTAGAGTCCCTTTATAATCCCTATATACCCAAAAAGGTTAAGCTTTAGGTCCCCATGATACCCGACAAGTAGGTTTAGGAGCTTCCATCCAGAGGGTTTCGGTGTTCCTCTAAGTTGTTGTTTTTCTTTTGGGTGTGGGGTGTCCTTCAAGGGTCTCTTTAGAGCAGCCGAAAGGGTCGGATACTTGGCCATGAGCAGCACTACGATGGGGGTCGTGGTTACGTGCTTACTTTGTTCCGTACTTTCTGTTTGTGGTAGGAGTTGTATAGGAGCCAAGAACATCCAGAATGTCTGATCTTCAACTGACTGGCTTTGATTACTTTCTAAGGGTGGCTAAGGATAAAGGAGTAGGGCATGTATGATAGTTGTTCTGTATGTCCTTCGAAAGGGCGGAAGGACCATTGGGAATACAGTTCTTGAAACAGAAGGTCCTCACCAGGAAGGCTGGCAGGTAGGGACCAGCTCTTGAGCAGTAATCGGGTGTACCTAGACCCCCCGAAAGTAGGTAAAATTTTGGCCCAGCACCTATAAAAGGCCTTTATTCTACATACTTTTGGGGTCCAGGTATACTTATATCTACTACTGACTGAGTTAGCTATGGTGCTGCCGGGTTGCGGTTGCTCATGAAGCCTTGTTTATGCCGGCGGAGCCTTTGGATCCGCAGCCAGTTTAGAGTTTAGGGTTTAGGGTTTAGGGCAACTGGCTTTGGCCAAAAGGCGACGCACGAACATGAACAAACCACATGATACAGGCAGGGCTGAACACGCCGTTCACACCCTGAAGAAGATGCTGTATCAGACATAGCCATGCATTACAGAAAGTGCATTCTCATCAGCGTTTGTAAACATAGGTGGTCTCAGTATGAGTGCATAGGCTACACCCCGAAACCCCGAACTCCATTCCCAATGTTACGAATATCGTGGACTTGAATTCCCACAACCTAGACGTTGCACCTCAACCTTTCAAAACCCTCCAAAGAAGGGGGACGTTCGTCTCAAGATGCTTGCAATGCGCCTGGGCCTCGCTAACTGGGCGCTTCCCTGGCTGCCTTTCGTCTGGGCCAGCGAGTGCCCTGGCTTCAAAGAATTTGGGGGTTTTGAATTTTAGGGTGGTCCAGGGTTTATGGTTCAGGGTTTAGGATTAAGGGTTGAGGGTTTAGGGGCTTCGGGTTTAAAGTTTAGGTTCAGGGGCTTAGGGGTCGGTTTTTCAGGCCATTACGGAAATAACAGGAAGGCATACAGCCAACCATAAGACCTAGTAGGAAATATAGGGCTACGGTTTGTCTATCCCGCCCGAGTCACTGAGTAAGTAGGTCTGAAAGTAGGTACGCGTAGTTGTGAAATCACTGTATGCGCCAGATGTTTGTTCTCCTTGTTGAGAGTTGACCTCCATGGGCTCGTGCAAGAGCAGTTTCCCTTATCAGCATGATTTCGCAGCAAGCCCTAAAGCCAGAAGGTCATAAACCCGAAGTCATAAGCACTAAACCCTCTCCCTTTCATCCAACTTTGCTGAGGTCTCCCGGTTTTCAAATTAGTAGCACGGGACACCCTGCGCCCTAAAGGCTGAAGCGGCAGATCGGAAAACAGGTGCTCAAAAAAGAGACCCTGATTCAAAGGGGAAAAGGAGGGACCCTTAATGGGGACCCCTACCCTATGATGGGCTATATAATGGGTATATAATAGCTATACTAAGGGCATATACCTAGGGGTCCTTATTACGGGCTCTCTTACCCCGTGGCCTCAACCTGTTCATCATTATAGAGGATCCTAAACCTGACCTTAGAAGGCAGGCACAGTGGCTGACGTTATATGTAATAGCTACATAAGGGCGCAAGCCTGGCGATCCCAGCCAAAGCATTTTAAACGTAGTAAAACCTAAACCCTAAACTTAGCAAAAACCTAGGCCCTAACGCTACTAAAACCTAGGCCCTAAACCCTCGACTTAGCAAAACCTAGGCCCTAAGCCTAGTAAAACCTAAATCCTAAACCTAGTAAAACTTAAGCCCTCAAGTCAAGTTAGTACAAGCTAAACCTAAATTAAAGCCTAAACCTTAAGCTTATCAAAACCTAAGCCCTAGTGACTAAACCCTGGTACAAACTTTGAACGCTAGACTTCGTAAGACCTAAACCTTGAATTCCTACAAGCCTAAGCCCTAAAAGAAGCTTAAGCCCTAAGCCTAGTCAAACCTAAGCCGTAAAGTTAGTAACACCGCGTCCTTAGGCTTAGCAAACCCTAAACCTGAAGCCTAAACCCTAAACCCTTAAACTTTAGAGCCTTTGAAGCCAAGGACTTCCGAGCCCGAGGTGCCAGGGACAGGGGATCTGGGAGTCAGGGCGTGTTCTTCGCTACGGCTGCTATGGATGGCGATGACGATGCAGACAAACGATGATAATGATGCTGCTGATGATGATGACGATGCAGACGAATGATAATGATGATCATGATGATGATGATGATGATGATGATGATGATGATGGGGTTCAGCGTTTCGGATTTTCGGGTTTAGCGGGTTAGGGCTGAGGGTTCAAATGATGATGATGATGACGACGACGATGATGATGATGATGATGATGATGATCTGTTTATTGCTATTGCTACGATGATGATGAGGGTTTCAGCCTTACTATGGTTGTTCTGGACGTAGTTCTTCCGAGCCTGCTTCTGCGCAGTGGTCTTATGACCAGCAATAGGGACAATGCTACGATGCTTACCGATCCTGGAACTTTCATTCTGATTATGCCAAACAGTGTCTTCCTTCCCTGCAGGTATGGCTTCGGATAGATTTCGGGAGTGGCTCAGGGATATCAGGGTCTGCTCTCTCGGGGTTTCGCATTATTGTTTGTTGATTAGGGTGTCAGTTAAGGGGGATGGGGGTAGGGGACATGTCTTCCTTAAATAGGTCTTATTAGGTCCTTATGGTAGGTATTAAGGCCCCCTGCCCTCCCTGCTCCTACCCCGGCCAGGGTCCTTATGAACCAAGTGCACTCCGACAATTTTGAGCCTGTTTTGGGTGAAGGGCTTAGGATGTAGGGCCAGCCAAGGGTAAAAGCTACGTCTTTCCCTCGCCCTTTGACCCGGAAGCCCGGGAAGATGTAGGAGCCGGGGCTGGTATAAGAGCCGTCGGAATAAGTAGTAACATCATCCCTCGAAAAAAAATCCGCACAACAGTTTCAAAAGCATTGATTAAGGCTTCTCCAGTCCGTACCTTCATCTGTACAAGACTCCGAGCGACATGGCGCAGCAAAGCTTAGCAGAGCAGAGAGCTGGAACTGTTCAAGACTCCGGGGTTTAGGCGTTGTGCTGTAGGAGGGGAACTCGAACAAAGAAACCTTGAACCCGACCTCCTAAACCCTAAATCCGGAAGCCGCAATGCCCTCGCCCCATCCAGAAACCAACGTCCTACCTATAGCTTACTTCAGTCGACCCGGTCATACATCCGAGCAGAGAGTATTTAGGGACCTTAAACAGAAAGTAACTTGTGGTAGTGCGCGGCAAGCCTTACGCAGCTGTGAGCTTGCATGAGGAGGAAGAGTATTGGCGGCCCAGGCAACGATTCCTGTGGTCCGCTTTTTTCGGGGTTTGTATTATGGTTTAAGGGGCCTAACTCATTCCATCATAGGAGTGTATGTGTGTGTATGTATGTGTATATTTGTATGTATGTATGTATGTATGTGTATAGACTATACTGTATAGATATATGTATGTATGTATGTATGTATGTATACATACATACTACAGACCCCTCGTGGATCACTCGATGCAGGATGTAGTGGCCAGCGGCTAGAGGCGTGCAGCAGTAGTTTCTTCAATTTCCATGACCTCTCCGGCATGGTCCATACATGTCGGACTTTCATCGAAAGACTGATTTAAAGGGAACTCCCGAAAGTTGGAATATGGATTAATGGTAGGATCCCCTAGAATTTACCTTAAAGGGGTTACGATAATGATATTCCAACTTTCTGGCTTCTACTGTAAGGCAGCTTGCTCTTTATAGCTATGAGCGATTAGAGCTGCAACTAGACTACATAGGTGCTCATGGCCCAGCAGCATTCCGTCAAGACGGTTCTCCACAGAGCGACGGTTTAGGGTTTGGGGGTTTTAGGCTTACATAGTTCTATAAACCGCAACAGCAAGCCGGATTGCCGAAACTTAGACATGCCATCTTGGATTTCGTGCCTGTTCGATACTTCTTGCCAGTCAGGGCTTTCAACTATGGGGGCCTTAATAATTGCCTGTACTATTTTTTGGCGTTCCTTACCTTCAATTTGGTTTCATGGACCCCAAAACCCTATTCCAGCTATTAAGGCCCCTATATTAGGCTTTTAGCTGCAGGGCCTGGGGATCTCGTTCTCCGGATATGGGGCTTGAGCTTAATGCCTTATGCTTTCGGATGTTCGGTCCAGCAGCCTGTACGAACGCCACAACATCCTACAAGGACGTTTTTGAAATCATAGCATACCGAAAGTATCATGAAGCCCAGTGGGGCCCCAAATCGGAGAAAGTCGAAATGTGAAGCCGAGACCCCAGCCAAAAGCTTTAAAAGGTCTTCCTGTCCGTTCTCAGTGGCTGCGAGCACCCTCAAGTTAGGGTTTAGGCTTTCAGGTTCAGGGTATAGGAAGCAACATTCCTTAAACTGTGGATTTCGCGTGAAATCAGCCTGAACCCTAAACCCTAAACCCTCAACCCTAAACCCCCTAAACCCCCTAAACCCTCAACTCTAAACCCTAAGCCCCTAACCCTCAACCCTGAACCCTAAACCGTGCTTGCCAGCCAAGGATTTGCGACCTTGGAGCCCTGAACCCCCCCCAAAAGCCCCGAATCCCTCGAATCCCGACGCCCTTCACACCCGCATGAAAGAACATTGGCCTTTGAAGGACCATACTTCAATACTTTTCTCAAAGGAGCCATTATGAATAGAAATTTATATATTTTCTCCCTGGTTGCTTAAAAAACCCAGAAAAGGCCCGGTGCCGTTCCTCCTTTCGATGCACCTCGGATACCGTCGCCCACCCGCTCCTCGGCTTGTTGGATACATAGGAGTCAACAGTTTCAGGTCGCGTTTGGTATTTTTCGCATTGTTGCAGAGTCTCAGAGGGTTTCATATACAGACTTACTGAGGCTTTTACAACTTTGATGCCGTTTAATTTCGGTTCAGGGGTTCCCATCAGGTGTAACCGCAGTACTTTCACATGAGGTAATTATGGGCTTTGCATTAGGTGTTTCGGAGAGTGTCCGTACCGTCCTTCTGCGAAAGCATTTTTCGTGGATGGGACGAGCACGAAAGCCTGCACATCATGCTGGCAGTCACTACAGTCAAGCTCTTAGTAGCTGAGTGGATACACTTTGCACGTTTAGGGATAATATTACCCACTATAAAACTAAAAGTGTACACTTTTGGGGGCTTAGGAACTCAGCAACTAAGAGTTCACTGTACTTTGCACATCAGTAGGCAATAGGGCGTCAATAGGCAATGGGGCGTACAGTTACCGCACAAACGAGGAGGTTGGTGGCTAAGGCTGAGAGCCCAGGGCGCAGGTTGCAGTGTTTAAGGTGCACCTGGACCCCAAAAGTATGTAGAATAATAGCCTTTTGTAGGTTTTGGGCAATTAGTTTACCTACTTTTGCTTGTCTAGGTAAGGTCTAGAGTTCATAAATGCAAAAAACTGCTGCAACCTAAGGCCCCAAACCCGAAACCTTCAAGCTTCAAGTGCTGGAGGCGAGGAGTTCAACGATCTGATCTTGGATGGTAAGGCCGGCCCCTTACAAGACACCTTCCCCCACTATCTAAGGAAAGGTGCTCCGTCTGCCGGTACCCAGATGTTAAGCTAAAATTCGAAAGACATCTTGCCGAATAAATCCCAGGGATACAGTTAAACACACAGGATAACAAAATCGTTCCGAATGCCGGTAAGTCCAAATCACCGTTATTCTTACGACCATACTTACGAGCAGACGATCCAATCCTAATTTTAGTTAATGCAGCTTCGGTACTAAAGGGGCCCTGGTGCTTACCAACTCTATTTCGAGGGTTCCTTGTTATAATTATAGTATAATATACCCCAAACCCTATTCTAATTGTTCAGACCTCCACACTATGTGCAGGAATGCTACTCCGAGCTCTGGTGAACGGCTGTTGGCATAGTCTTCGTACAGTTGTTTCTCTTCGTTGCATGCCTACTACTTCGAAAAAACGACCAACTCAAAAACAAAAAAAGCTAAGCCCTCAGGCCCCCAAGCCATCCTAAACACTGAACCCCTAAGCCGCGCCTCTGAACAGAAAGTACCCGGCAGGAGCTCGAATCCAAATCTGGAGGGTGCCATACTAAAATTTCTGGCCGAAATAATTACCAATACTAATTTTGGGATTCCTTATTGTACAGAAGAAGCCAGAAAGTTGGAACACCATTATCCTCATGCCCTTAAGGCAAAGTAGCGGGAATCCTAGCACTGATCATCCTAAAGCCATGTTCCAATTTTCTGGGGTTCACTATAATTATAGTATAGTATACTGGGCCCCAAACCCGATTCTATTTATTGAGGCCCTATACTTCATGGGATCCTCCGAGACCATCCGAAGACAAAGCTCGCAACCCGAAAGCTCAGCCTTCCGAGTAGGGTTTAGGGGATTGGGGTTTCGGGGTTTGGGGTTTAGGGTCTAGGGGTTTAGAGTTCAGGGTTTAGGGGTTTAGGGGTTTAGGCTTTGGGGGTTAGGGGTTTAGAGTTTAGGGGTTTAGGGGTTTAGGGTGTAGGACTTTAGGATGGAAGCTGGATCTTTTCCATCCAAGCCCCATAACAAGCCCAAAAATGCCATAAACCCTAACCCTATAAGCCCGAAGCCCTAAGCCCCTATAGTAAGCCCAAGATGCCATAACAAAATGCCATAAACCCTAACCGAACCCCAAGGCTAAACCCCCATAATAAGCCCCAAAATGCCATAAACCCTAAACCCTAAACCCCCATCATCAGACGTAAATACGCTTCAATCCACAGCGCCAGCATTAGTTTTACGGGCCGCGAAGCTCTCACGCAAAACAAGTACCTACACTATTTTGGAGGGCTCCTTACTATGATTGTATTATAACTGTAGTATAGTAAACCCCAAAACCCTATACTAATTTGTTAAGGCTAGGCAACTATTTTTTCATGCGTTGTTGGGCTATGAATAAAGCTTAGGACCGGAAGAAACCTACGTTGCTGTAGGACTTACAGAAGGGAATCATGATAAGGAGCCTTAGGTAGCTCAGACTTGGGTAGTTGTTCTCTATATTAGGGTCAATTTTGAAAGGGCTCTGTTTCAAAAGGGTGCCGCACGATTTTTGGGGCCTAAAAAGGGACCCTCCGTGAGAAAACTACCCATTCAAGGCTCGAAACCTATTCCCTGAACCGTGCACCCCGCACAGGTCTTCGTGATACCAGGTCTTAGCGATGACTGGGCACTCCGGCATTGGGATTGTCTCTTGGCCAGTCGGTTGGGGGGTTTAGGGTTTAGAGTTCAGTCTTTTCGGGTTCAGGCTTTGGTTGGCGTTTAGAGTTTGGAGTCTCAAGGAGTTTCACTACATTGAGGCTTGAGAGTTTTGTGGCGTATGGTTCTGGGTTACGTTGTCTGGAATTCGGGGTTTATGGCATTTCGGGTTTGGGGTTCAGGCATGGATCGAAAGGCTTTAGGGTGTATTCTTGCTTCAGGGGACAGTAGGGTCCCAAAGTTGTGGATTCAGGGTTTAGGGTTTAGGGTTTAGGGTTGAGGGTTTAGGGTTGAGGATTCCGGACTTCATTTCCGTTGAGCCTACCCCCGAAGGCTGTTGGTTGAAGTGTCATCGTCATTCCCTTCATAAAGCCCATGTGTGGACTCTGCCGATCGGGCATCTTACAATGGCGGTTGCTGGTTGTAGGTTTCCCACTTTTGCCCGAAGCGTCCCCAAAAGAATTTCAGACCGACACTTTGCACTCGAAAGGGCTGCATTGGAAACGCTCGGCGCAAGTCTCAGAGCCCCAAGAGCCTAAATGCCCAAATGAAACCCTAATGCCTCAATAACTACCTGTAGTACTTTGGGGGTTCTTATCATAACTATAGTAGAATGCGCCCCGAATCCCTAGTCTAGTTATTTTGAGCCCTATATCATACTACGCTTAGAGTATCCCTTATAGTAACCCTTATATATAGAGCCCCTGAAAGGAGCCCTATTCTAATTCTTACCCTCAGGCTCTAAGGACTCATGGGCCCAAAGATCGTACTAAACAAGGCTTTTGTGCTATTTTGAGCCTTAGGGTTAAGGCCCCTACATGAGTCCCAGAGCCTCCCCCAAGGTGACTTCTTTCAGAATGATCCGGAGTTCAAGAAGGCTGCCGCGGGCTCGGCCCCAGTTTGCCAGGGTAATATAGTGGCCCATATGATATAGAGGGCTTAATAATTAGAATGGGGGTTCCTTTCAAGGGGGTCTATAAGGGCTACTATAAGGGATCTATGATATACCATGATGTCGTGGCCTTCATGAATAGAATAGGGTTTTGGGCCCCATTATACTGTAAATATAAGAAGGAACTCCCAACATAGTAGAGGTAATAATTAAGGCCTCTATAGTATGCCACAGCTACACCTCGGAGTTTGAGAAATAAAGGACCCTAGCGCCAATATGGAATATAGATTCTACGCAGCAGGAGCCCTTGCTTCATAGGCGCTCATAACCGGACACCCAATCAATAAGAACCCCAGCACAGGCCTAAACCCAAAGCCCTAGCATAGGTTGCCGTTTCTGTTGAGGACTTTTTGGGCTTCCGTGGTTTCAGTGCTACGCTGACCCTAGGCTCCCTCAGAACAAGCACACATCATCCTCAAATCCCCTTCAACGTTTGGAGTCTAGGGTTTAGGGTTTTGAAGCCCCGAGCCCTACACCCCTAAATTCTTAGCGTAGAAGCCTTTAACTTTGTGAACTGTAAGGCCATGAATCACCAGTACACCGGCGGCGCGGGCCGAGACACGAAGCTGGGAGATGATTGGCAGGTGCCTTGGGTTTCGGATTGGTTTTAGGGTTTGTGGTTAGGGTTAAGAATTTCGGGGTTTGAAGGTTTAATTAGAGGTTTGAGCTTACAGTATCTGGTTCAAGGTTGGAAAATCGTTGTCATTCCGGAAAGGCAGAAATTAGACACCACGAGCGCTAATCGTCCCTTCCGTCGGTTCTCACTTGTCGGGCCCGTAAACCCTAAAGCCTAAATCACAAACTCCACCTGAAACCGTTCAGCACATTCCTTGTTCGGGTTCCTTATTATGACCTATAAGTTCCAGCGTAATCGATCCCGTTCTTCTTCGATTATTTCAAGAACACCAGTAAAGAAGCCTGGATGCTAGCCTATAGTATTCCCTTGAGGGTTCTTTTGTTACAGAGTTCTGTTAATACTCCAAAACTCCTTTAAAACATTATTCATATGCGTTTCCATCATTCTAACTGTCAGTATTCTCACTGAGCCCCTACCAAGAGGCTTCAGGTTTTGAGGCTGCCGGGCTTTTGGGTACGTATACTCAGAACCCGTGCCGTTTAGGGTTTAAGGTTTCGGGAGTTCAGGGTTTAGGGTTAGGGAGTTCAGAATCAATGGCCCTTTAATGGAAACCCTTATGGTCCTTAAATGGTAGGTATTTAGGGTACATTAGAGGGTAGTTGGGGGGTCTAGGGGGTGTTTAGGGTTTAGGGCTTGGGGTCTAGGGCTATAGGTACCTAAACCCTGAAGCCTTCTGCCTTTTCTGGGTTCCCTAATAAGATTTCTTTATATAAGTCCTTAAAGAAGTAGGTTACTTGGGGTTTAGGGTTAAAGGTACCTAAACCCTGAAGCCTTCATTGTACCTTGCCCGGGATGCTCCGCAGGAAGACCAGACTTCGAGCGGCCGGGAGCCACGGCGTTTCAGGGTTCGAAACTTCGGGCGTTTGGCCCTAAACCCTAAGCCCTAAACCTTAAATCCTGAATCCTAAACCCTAAACCCTAAGTCCTGAAAGGCTTCAAGAAGGGATGTTACAAACCGCTTCGGACCTTGATTCCGAGCTTAGGGCTTGAGGGTTTAGGGTTTCGGGTTTAGGCTTAAGGGGGTTTATGCGGAGTTCAGGGTTTGATGGGTTTGGGATTCTGGGCTTTTCCTGGGCTTTGGGGCACCGTACTTAAATACTTTTTGGGGGACCTGTTGCTTGAAGGGAACCATTATCAAAAAAACGTCTACCTGGACCCCAAAAGTATGTAGAATAATAGCCCTTATAGGGCTTTGGGCCAGTATTTAACCTACTTTTGGAGGGGGTTTAGGTATACTTTTCTCTCTGTGGTGACTTCTAAGCCCAGTTCCGGATTTCTGATTTGGGGTTTCGCGGTTTCCAGGGTCCTGGCGCCTTGGGGGTTCGAGGTTCCGCGGGCTTTAGGGTTTTTTGGGTTTAGGGTTTAGGGTTTTTTGGGTTTAGGGTTTAGGCTTTAGGGTTTAGGGTTTAGGGTTTTTTGGGTTTAGGGTTTAGGCTTTAGGGTTTAGGGTTTAGGGTTTTTTGGGTTTAGGGTTTAGGCTTTAGGGTTTAGGGTTTAGGGTTTTTTGGAGTTGGGATGTCGTGATGGCTTCTAGGCATCCCAGAGGAGGAGATACTTCTGCTGAGGGTTGGTTTTTTTGTGCGGAGAAATTTTGGTGCATTGGTAGCTGACTCTATACTAAGACTATTCATGTCGTCTTGGGCTTGCATGTGGGGCTCGCGCACGCAGGAGAAGTGCTAGTTTGGAAGCTCATGATTTGAGGAGTCCGGAAGGGTGAGAATGACCCAGACCCCAAACGCGAAGCCCTACACCCAAAACCCGAATCCCCGAACCCAGATCAAGCCCTAAGCCCGTATTGGTACAAGGGTTTGGGGCAAGTTACACGAGACTTGCAGGGAGCAAGTATGCCAACTGCATCGGCTTCCGAAACCCAAAGCCCTAAACTCTAGTATAAAGTAATATGGGAGTTTCCGAAACTTCGGGGCACCTTGTTTAGGGGTCCTTATAAGAAGGATCCCACTATTTAGGGTACTATATAAGGGTCCCTCCCATTTTCTGAAACTCCCATATGTTATCCCAAGTCTCCCGAAGTCGCGAAGTGCACTGGAGTCAGGTGCGAAGAACGACACTGCTCCTCAGGTTGCTCCTTTCTACTTTGGAATCAAGGCAGGAGGGGAGAGGGTTGGCTCCAAAGTCCAAAACTCCAGTGATGAACCCCAGACCCTGAATATCTTATCCCTCAGCCGGAACCCTAAACTTCCTAACTCTGAACCCTAGGAATCAACATAGCCCAAAAGCCTACTATTGTATGGTCTTTGGGCCCAAAAGCCTTAACATATGAGTCCTTACATCCCTAAAAGAAACCTGGGACTCGAATTACGATCCCTGACCACGTCTCTTGAGGACGTGCAGTTCGAAAAGAGACCCGGATGGACGAAGGCCATGCTGAAGAGAGTGGCGAAGAGCTTCAAGGCGCTAAAAGAGTGTCGGGTCTATATACGTACCTGTAGTCTCCTTTGTAGATCCTTTTTGGGTTACCTTGTAGGATCCGAGTTATGTATTTGGATACGCCAAGAAAAGGAACTACAATGGAGACTATTGGTACAGTCTCCGTTGTAGTTCCTCATTTTGTTTAACCCGTTTATGGTTAGGATCCTTTATATTATAGTGTAAACATGCTTACGCTGAAGAGGAGCTACAATGGAGACTATAGGTAAGGTTCTGGATCTCGAAAAGAAGCGAAAACTGCTGAGCTATCACGTGACCTAGTTCAAAACTTAGCAACAAGCGATTACAGAAGTTCCTGCAATAAAATAAAACCAAGCCCCGTGGGGCCTTTGAAGCAAGAAGATACAGCCGACCCGCAGCTTCCATAGAACTTTAGCCCTACCTCTACGCCCCTGAGCCCTAAAGCCCTTACACCTCAAAAGTCCCAACCCTGAAACCAAACCCCTTAAAATCCTGAACCCTACCCTTAAACCCTAAACCCAAAAACCCTAAACCCAAAAGCCCTATAAAAGAGTTGCAGGTGCCAAGTTTTATGCACCCGGGCACGGAGCGCGACTTCGGAGCCACGCCAGAGTTCTGGCCGCTGGGACAAATGTATCTGTATTACAGTGTACTTCAGTGGACTATAGTGAGATATACTAGAATAGTAGAACATGATACGAAAGACTTTTTATGTAGGTTTTAATTATTATAGAACCTAATGATCGAATGTGTAGGGACAGTAGAAAGAAGTTGTTTCCGGTTGCTCAAGAAACCTCCTTAACCCTTAACCCTAATGATCCCTTAAGCCCTGAATCCGGCTCAAGGTTCGGTACTGGCAAGGCTGGTGCTAAAGCGCACATGGAAGCTTGGCTCGCCGAAGAGGCTTTCATCGAGTCCTGCGAAGTCGTCTTAGGAGGCCTTTTGGCTTTTTTTTTTTCATACGGGTTTCATTAGGGATTCTAAATGGGCTTTTCACGGATTCTGCAACGAAGTCTCACGAACATTTTTTTCGGAAGGTTCTGCATGGGATCTTAATTGAACTATGGGTTCTAGAGGGTGCCTTAGAGGAAATCTAAATTCTCGTATGACTGTTTTCTGGAGGTTGGAATAAGGGTGCTAGAAGGGTTCTGTGACGGTCGTACTGGGGGGGGGGTTCTGCAAAGACTCAAGTTTGCAGGCTTGGCACTTCATGGAATCCATGAAACTACAAGGTTCGGGCTCCAGGTTGGTTGCGACATGCCTCATGCTGTGTTGTAGACTCTTGTCTTGAGTGCATCAGCAGCATCAACCAATAGTGCTTCAAGGTAGCCCTGCATGCCCCTAACCTCGGACAAGTGTCATGCGTGCTTGTTGAGAGCTAGGTTCGTGGCACTTCTGGAACACGTGTGTGTGTGTGTGTGTGTGTGTGCGCACACGTGTGTGTGTGTGTTTGTGTGTGTGTGTGTGTGTGTGTGTGTGTGTTTGTGTGTGTGTGCATGTTTGTGTATGTGTGTGTGTGTGTTTGCTTCCGTGTGCCTGCCTTACATGGTAGTTGTTCCCGTCTTCGGGGACGACGGTGCCTTCACTGCAAGCCTAGTTATGCTTAGGCCCTAAACACCGACCATGGCTTGGGGTAACCCTAAACCCTCAACCCTAGCCTCTAATCCCTTAACTTGTTAGGGCCCAACAACTAATCAAACAAGAATCAGACTGGGTTTTGGGGTATATCATACCATAGTTATAATAAGCAGCCCCCAGGATAGTATAGGTAATTATTCAAGCCTCTATAGTACGCGTCTTAAGAAACCTTACGGCCTGGGTGCTTGCAAGGAAGCAGCGCCTCGGGACACTTGCGCAACGAGCGATTGCAAAGTAACTTAGACTACCATAGCCTGCTCATTGTAGGCTCTTATATATAGGGATCCTACCAGAATGGTAGGTTGTAGTTCAGGGTATTCGTCATAGACGATCATATGGGCGCGCGTGGGATTGGCCTAGCAAAGGAGGATTGGTCATGTAACTATTTCAAGATTAGAATAAGTTGATGAACGCGTCGCCGTGCGTGAAGCGTGCTCAGGACTCCCACGTCCAGGCAACGGTTTCCGTGCAGATTTCTGGCCGAAAACGCTGGTGACCCGGCACGTGGCAATAAGCGAGGTCCTTGAGGGTTCTAAAGGGGGTATAGATGAGCCCCAAGACCCCAACTCCAAACCCAAAAGCTGCTAGAAGGCCCCATGGTTGTGGACCCGGCCGCCTTGTTCCCAAACTCCTTTGGTCTCAATTTTGCTTCCTGGTTGGAGGGAGGCGGATCGCGGACAGTCAAGGCCAGGACTAATTAGCAGTATTCGATGTTGGCGTTACCTTTGGTCTCCATTGTAGTTCCTTTTTGGTTCAACCAAATATATAACTCGGATCCTATAAGGTAACCCCAAAAAGGAACTACAATGGAGACTACAGGTAACTTTAAGCCACATGAACCTTCTTTGAGGCGGCTAATGCCACTTCGGAAACGGGATGCGCCGTTTCTGGCCATGCACTTGGGCGGCAAAGCAGATCCGTTGCGCCAGTGAAGTCGATGAAGCTTCTACCTATAGGCCCCAAAGTAGTTCCTTTTTGGGATTACCTTATAGGATTCTATATACGAACCCCCAAAAGGAACTACCTTGGGGCCTTAGGGTACCGTCTGGTGACAGAGCAGAACCTGCAAGACTCTTAATAACAACCATCAGACTCAGAATCACAGCCAGTGTCTGTGATCTGCTTCGGTTCGCTCAGCATCATCCTTGTCCTCCTCCTCCTCCTCCTCCTCCTCCTCCTCCTCCTCCTCCTCTTCCACCTCCACGACAACAACGACAAGCACATAACAAGACAACAGCGACAACAACTATATTATGATCGTCGTCACCACCCGTACAGTTATCATCATCGTCAGCACCACCATCAGCAACAGCATTTCAATCGTTGTCACCATCCGTTCGGCTATCACCGTCGTCATCATCGTCAGCAGCAGTAGCAACAACAACAACAACCGCAGGAGCAGCTGCATCATTAGCAGCAGCAGCAGCAGCACTCAGCAGCACCACATGCTTCTCCTCACCATTTTACTAGCATGGCCATGTGGATATTCATCACACTCGTCACCGTCCTGAGTTGGTCAGCATAAGCAGCATAAGCAGCATAAGCAGCAGCAGCAGCAGCAGCAGCAGCAGCAGCAGCAGCAGCAGGAGCAGGAGCAGGAGCAGGAGCAGGAGCAGGAGCAGCAGCGGAGGTACCGCCACCATCGCCAAAACCACCACCATCGTTATCAGTAGCAGCGGCATCGCCATCGCCATCATCACGATCATCATCACCATCATCTACAACGACAGCGCCATCATGGGGATTCCCTCTCTGTCGTATCCGCCATCCTCGTCATCATCAACAGCAGCACTACCATCACCACGACAAGCTGCCAGCATCATCGGAACGATGTCTGTCAGAGCGCTGTAGTGTAGTCGCAATACTGCCGAATGCCAAGAGCAACCACGAGCGGCAGCCCCCAGCGGAGCCACTGCCCTCAGATCGATGTAATTAGAGTATGCCACAAGCCCCTGTCTGAGCACGTTGTAACTAATCACATCCTCAAGCCTTGACCTCAACCGCCCTAAGCTCTCCATCCAATCGCCCGAAACGGCCAAGTGCTCCTGAAGGGTTTCAGTTTTCGGCTCGGTTTACTTACTTTTGGTTAGTTGGGAATGGAGGCATGGGGTAATATTACTACCATTTTTGAATTCCCTACTAACCAAAGGTGAGTTTAGAGTGTAGTGACTTGGACCCAGAGTTCGGATTCTATGCTGTGGGGTCCCTTATGTGTGGCTTCGAGCCCCGAACTTTGCCCAAGGATCTATTCCGACGGTCAGCCCTACGAGAACGACGAAGGCCACACGATTATTTTCAGCATGTGACGTTTCGGATGCCTAGTAGTAGAGTAGGTAACCTCTAACCTCTTTTGGGTAGTATGCATAATCCCTATATAACCAAAAAGGTTATACTTTAGTTCGCCATGATACCCGACAAGTAGGCATTGAGGGGCAAGGGTTCAGATGTTCAGGGTTTATGGTGACAGCCAGCGCGGCAAAAAGTTAATTGGGGGTGCGACAATTGCGACCATGTCAGAGGCACTCTGAACCCTAGCAGCCAAAGAATCTCCAAGCCCCATCAATGCTTGCGTGCGCTTCTTGAGACGACCGTGAACCGAAAGCATCTCCTCATAGCCCCTACTCGTTATGCCCACTCTTCCTGCCCTTGAAAGCTAAGCCTCTCCTGTATTTAGACCCTGGGGATCAAACTAGCCCAAAAGCCTTTCTAGTATGGTCTTTGGGCCCAAAGCCTTAATATATGATCCCTAGGGTAAGCCAGAAGACGACAGCCCACCTTCAAACCGTCAATCGCCATTGGCCCCATACCGTCTTGACAAAACCTACCCCAAACCCTAACCCTAAACCCAAAACCCTAACCCAAGCATCAAACTGAGGGTGGAGACCACTCTTCGAAATTACACTAGAGCCCGGCGAGGGTGCCTTCGCTGAACGTGGTGTGGGGCTTGTTTTCGGGCGAGAGGAGGTTTACGGCTCAGGATTTTGGGTTTGGGATCTCGTCTTTAGGGAGTAGACTTAAGGTTTAAGGTTTCGGGACTTTAGGATTTGGGGTTGAGGGAGTAAAAATTCTTGGGCTGGGTACGATGTGTTCTTCTACTGTGGCTCTTTGGGCTCGGGGGGTTTATGCTTTCTGGGACTATGAGTTTAGGGTCTTTTGGGGTTTGGGGGTCGGGGTGGTTGGGTCTGGAGTTAACCAGTAGGGCTAGGGTCGGTCTCATCTAGAATCCAGGATTTGCTGGTGAAAGGGTGCTGGGAGATTGCCGGACTTTCCAGTAGATCTGATGTTGTATTTCTAATGCATGATAATGATACCCCTCACGCAGTCCGTATTGCAACCGATAATCTTAATCTTTGTGAGAAACACAAGGCACCTCGAAGATGTGGGATACCGTGAGGATTCAGTTTCATCCCTAGCTGGGGCCAGCTCACCGTTTAAGAAAAAATTAGAGCTTTACAGGGTTGGATCAGGAAGAAATTTCGCAGAGGTTTGCAGGGGTCAGGGGTGCCGAAGCCTACTTAGATTGCACAACATCTCTTAATCAAGCTCGAACACTATATACCTCGAGCCAGAAAAAACCGGTATGCTTCAGGCTAGACTCCTTTTTTAAGTAACCTGAACATAGTATGCTAGGCTTAACCATTCAGTACCTTGGACCGTTCAGGGTAATGTAAGCCGCTTATGAATCACCCCCCCCCGCAGGTTCAAAGGGCTTGTCATAGGACTCCCAACGGTAAGACCCTTAAGAAAGCCGATTTCTCAATCAGGACTCTCAAAAAGTCCGCCAAAAGGTGCGCAGCCCCCGTACTGTACCCGTTAAGGGTTACGGCTAATGTAGCAGCATTTGAAGCATTGGTATTGGTATCCACTTATGGTCTCTATATTTTTAGTCATGATCCCCCAAAGTCACACCTTCATCCACGTACTTGTTAAGACCCTCCCTGTAAACGAAACCGTTGTGTTGTAAACCCTCCGGAAGTCCGAAGCAGACAATAAAGGGGCCGGCAAGTATACCAATAGCATATCCCCTTATGGTCCCTATACTATATATACTCTTCTTCCACTATATATGACAACCCCGAACAATGTTCCGATTTTTCAAACAGCCCCCATGCTATGGCCTTCGCTTTGTTGTCCTTCGCCAGGTTTATTCTTTCCACCGGGAATGGCAAAACCGCCGGGAGTTGAGGGCTTAGGATTCAGGGTTTCGGGCATCGGCTTCAGGATTTGGGGTTTCTGGCGTTTGGTGTTTAGGGTTTAGTGACTTTAGGGTTTGGGGTTATGGGTAGGTGGGGCTAAACGCTCAATGTCGGGGCTTTTGGTACAATCCTGAGCTTCGAAGTTTCTTCTTCAAGAATGTGATATGGTGTTCCAGTTGCTGCCATAAGCTGCGCTGAGGTTGTTATAGCTGTTATGCTCTTAGTTGACTCGTGTTCGTCATTTCAGGGTGTCTTATGATTTATAATGCGTTGTCATGCAAGGTGTTTCGTGGTGAAGTTCATTGGTTTCGTGTTGAATAGGACGAAGCTTCAAGAAGCAGGCACATCTCGGTTGTATCAAGCGTTACACGCCGAGGGGTTCGAGGTTTCGGGCTGATTGGGGTGTTGGAGTTGGGATGACGAACACTGTTATGCCTTTCAATCGCAGGCACCCTAAACCCCAAATCCCAAAGCCGAAGAATTTCCTCTGTCTGAGATGCCAGGTTCAGGAAACCAAAGGTTGCCTCTGTTTTGGGGATTCCAGGTTCACTGAAGAGTTTCCTCTGCTTTGGGGATGCCAGGTTCACGAAACCATGAACGTGGGAGAGGTGTGCGCCTCCTCAGTTACTTTCCAGTTCAATCAACCGTGTCTGGGCAGCATTCCGTGTTTAAGGTTTCGGCGTTTGGGGGATTAGTGTTTAGGGGATTAGGGTTTAGGGGATTAGGGTTTAGGGGATTAGGGTTCAGGGTTTAGGGGCTTTGGGTTATCTTGTTCGTCTGCGTTGAGCAGCGAACTCCTGCAACAAGAACCCATGGCAACCAGTGCAAGAACCACGGCAACAACCCATACCTTACTGGCCCCTTCTAACAGCGCCAGGCCGTCTGGTGAGTCCTAGAGCAGTGAGGTGGCTGGCCAGGATTTTTAGAAGCTTACGCTACCGACGGTATTTGTTCCGAAATACGGGCCTTCTACCTATGATCCAGATTAGGTTTGGGGGTGGTGTGGCCTCCGGGCATTTTGATTCTGATGAATTCTGGGATGATTTGATGTGGCATTCCATCTGCAAAGAGTTTGCCAAACGGGCTAACCTCCTAAATCTTAAAGGAAAAGACTCGAAACCCCAAAACGTGGACAGCACCACTCTCTGACGGTGCCTGCGGTTTTGACCACCTCTGTCTGAGGTATGCTGCTCGATTCTACAGGTCGGATGTCACAAGTTCCGACGATCGGTTCATGGGTGCTTGAGTAGTACCGTAATGGCTCCGCAACAAGAAATTCCATGCCGTGTTCTCTGTATTATGGCAACTATACAACTATGTCCCTTCGCAAGGTTCCCTAGAACCCTCAGCCCAGACACCAGGGTAGCCACTTAACTCTATACATCAATGCTGCGCTTTGAGTCCTGACCCTGCTACCATTAGCCCTCTTAGAGACACCGGCTGCTCCGATTGGGTTGTAGCTCGGTGTAGTTCGGATGCCCGAGACCCAAACCAAGGTTCATGGGAATATCGCGGCCTGAGTAATTGTTAACCAGGTTTCGGGGGTAAATTTTGGAACAGTTGTTGAAGGGAGCCCTGACGAACAAAATTGGGAATTGTTCAGGCTTCTTTGTTCTATACTATAAATTCTTCGCGAGTCAGTTATAAGTAGGGTTCTACTCCTTAGTTGGGGGTTGTAGCGTAGCGGTAGGTGTAGTTAAGCAGGGCGGTGCCCCCACACGGCCGACCCCCTCGAATGCCAAGTGTCTTCTAAGCTCAACACTCCGGTTTAACTCAAACAGGATATCCCAACACATTACATGGTTGGTTGTCAATATTAGGGTCCCTTTTTAGGTCCTCATTATAATACGGCACCTATTACTTAGGGTACCCCAAACAGGGACCCTAATTTTGACCACCACCCATGAATCCGAAACGCCAAAGCAGAAGCCCGAATCAAATGGAAAGCCCTTCGAAGCCGCACGAAAAGCCCAGAAGCAACAACCCCCCCCCCACCATCAAAAAAAAAACGAAGCACCCGGACAACCTCTAAATGAGAACCCCGAAAGTTGCGCCAGGCGGTTTTTCCCACGAGTGCGGTATACCGCCGATATTGGCGAAAGCTGGGTCTTTGGGCCCTTATATGGAAAGGTTGAGGAGTTCCTTTGTTGAGATGGGTGGTTGTCATTATTAGGATCCCTTTTCGGGTCCTTAGTATCATACGGCACCTAATATTTAGGGTACCCAAAAAGGGCCCTAATTTTGACAACCACCCAGATGGGAGTTTCCGAAAATGGGGGACCCTAATATACTACCCTAAATACTAGGATCCCATTAGAAGGACCCCAAATAAGCTACCCCTACGTAATTTTCGGAAACTTTAAACCCTAGACCCTTTATGGAACCCTTATAGATCCTTTTAAGGAACCCTTAAAGGCATGTAGGATTGTCTTGGGTTTAGCATGGGGGCTTTGCGAATCGGAGCGGGCCCTTCAGTGTGGGGATAGTATGTTCCTACAGGTGGATCAAGCCTCCATAGTACTTAGGGGCACTTCGAAATAATTGTATTTTTTATTTGGTTATTAGAATCCCTAAGAAACAGCTAAAATTATAATTTGTGCTCGGGTTCCTAAGTTCAGTATAGAGTACAGGTTGTGTTTTGGGAGGCTGAGTTGTTTGAAAGTTCTGTTTTGGGGTTGTCTGGGCTTTGGGGTTCTAGTGATCTGGAGCTTTGGGTTTGCAGCTTCGGCCTGAGGATGAGGGTTCTGGTTCAGGATTTGAGTGTAAGGGGTTCGGGGGCAGCTTTGAGGTACTCTTGGGCTTCATGGGGTTCTCGATTTAAATCAGGAGGTTTGAGGCCTAGGGTTTAGGGAAGATAGTACAGGGTAATAAGAGGCAGGATGCCTTCTTCTGGTGGCTTAGACTAGGCTAACCTGATTGCTAAACCTAAACCACGCCCTAACTCCTAAACCCCCAACCCCCTAAACCGCAACACCCCTAAACCCCTACACGCTAACCCCTAAACCCGAACCCCTTAACCCCTAAACTCCATACCCTAAACCCTAAGTTGAGAGCATGGGTTTTGAAAGGATTGGAGTGCCACCTCAGGAGGTCCGGCCCAAGGACCCCAGGCCTGAACTACCATAACCGGTTTGTGTAGTGTTATATGTTATAGGGGCCTGAAAAGTTAGAAATGGGGTTCCCCTCAAAGGGGTCTGTATAAAGTATAAGGGTTACTATAAGGGATCTGTAAGGGTACTATAAGAAAGGTGCCTTAATAATTGGGGCCTAATTATCACAAGGAACCCCCAGAATAGTATTGGTAATTATTCAGGCCCCTATATTACCCCAGTACTGAAGTTATAGGGGCCCTACAAAAGGACAGGATGTTATGGTACGGCAGGATAAGTTTCATGTGTTTTCGAGCTCGTGATTTGAGCATTCCTATGTTGTGTTTTTTCCTGCATCTAAAAGGCTACCGTTCGGACTCTAAGGAATTTTGGTGGTGGGACCTTGACTGCTACGCCCGGGGTTTTAAATGCACAGGTTCGGCTTATCCGCACCGCTGTCCGGACTCCATAGCCATAGCTCCTAAACCTCAAAATGTCTGGTCCTACAAATCTGCACACCCCTAATCTCTAAACCTGTTAATGTAGCATGTCGTCTATGCTAGCAGGTTCCCGACAACCAAACTCTGCCAGCCTAAACCAGAAGGGTTCGCTTGGGAGGCCAAGTCGCCGAACAATCTCCTCAGGTGGAGGTTGCCCAAAACAAGGCTTAGGGTTTGAGGCTCCGATTTTTGGGTTTTGGGTTTCCGTCCGGTTGATCCTAACTCCTAACATGTGCCCCTACTTTGAAGAATCCCTCGTAAAACAGCCAACGAAGCTGCTATGACGCCCGCATCAAGCCCTTAAGCTAGAAAGGGACCTCTACCTGTAGTCTCCATTGTAGTTCCTTTTTGGGGTTACCTTATAGGATCCGAGTTATATATCTGGTTAAACCAAAAAAAGGAACTACAATGGAGACTGCAGGTAGTTAGTAAGAATTACCCAGAAACCACACACCCAGAAGCCACACACCCAAGACCCCGAAGGTACTCATCAAAGATTGGGCTCGGCTTGATATGCCTGGAGACGAGAAGGGCAAAGGCCAGTTGTTGCTTGTTGTGAATGTCCCCTACCGAAAAACAATCAACAGCCAACCGAAAGACCTTAAACCACATATCTATGCTTGTATATATGTATATATGCAAGTATTTATGACTGTGTGTATGTGTGTCTCTATGTATGTATGTATGCATGTATGTATCGTATCGTACGTATGTATGTATGTATGTATGTATCGTATCGTATGTTTGTACATCTGTAGGTATTCATGCATGGATGGATGGATGGATGGATGGATGGATGGGTGGATGGATGGATGTCCAGACGTTCCGAGGTCCTACTGCTGGGTCGCTGGACACGCATCCCCAAAATCCGCGGCTGCTTCGTCCACGCGACGATCTTTGTTATCCAGCCCCCGCGAAATTTGATGTCGACCGCCCGGGCTTGGCGCTTGGGTTGTAATGATTGCGGCGCGTCACGGGAAATGAGGTTGCTGAAGCGGTGCATGCGTGCGCACACCCAGGTGTGTCCAACAGTATGCATGGCCTGCGCTGTGTGCGGTTGAGTCTCGTGATTTCGTATCACAGGTCACGGGGCCCATTTGCCAGACCTGCTTCGAGCTCAATCCCTACACTTTGGAAACCCCGAACCTTAAACACTGAACCCAGGATCTCACCGAAGACTCCTACAGAAGGTGGACTGCTCATCGCGTAGTGTAGGTCGGTGTTGGCGAGACTATATGACCCCCCTAAACTCCTAAGCCATTAAGCCTAATTATAAACCGTGAAGGTTAGGCAAGCTTCAAATCAGGGCGCTGTATAAGTAAGCAGAGTGATCTTCATTTTCAGAGCGCCCATGCAATGTAAGGAACTCATACTGTTCCGCATGGCTCTAGGTGCACGTGAAGCAGGATCTGTGAAGCCCAACGAGGTCCTCCGAACTCCAACCTACCTAGGCCCTCCATCTATCCTCTATTAGACCCGAAATGCCCGTTATTTGGGACCATATACCCCTATTTGAGGGTACAAGGAGGGTCCTGGTAGTGACTTGAATCCGGATTAGCGGCATACTCTTAACCCTAAACCTTTCGAACTTAAATCCAATAATTACTTTTAAGCAGCATCCTCAAACAATATGAGTACCCATGACAGCATCAGTAGTGGAGTAACATTGGTTTAACCAATTATATATACAGGATCCTATAAGGTAACCCCAAAAAAGAACTAATTACGATGGAGACTATAGGTACATCATTTTTGTTTGCGAAGAGCACACTCCCGCAACTCGGAGGTGAACCCTTCGACAAAGCGAGGCAACTTGGGAGCCTCCACGGATTGTGGGTAGAGTTGTGCGGGAATACGATTTAGGGCTTTAGGTTTAGGGTATAGGGTCAGGATTTAGGGTTTCGGTAGCCCATCTTCATGAACAAGCTCTACGCCCAACAGCCCAAATCTTATAGCCTTGAAGCTTTATGACTTATACACCTGGAAGGCAAGGCATCGTTTCAGGCTCACGGACCAGCAATACCCCCTACTGCCTGTGAAGTTGTGAGCTTTGGGGCTGTGTGTGGCTGGGATCACCTTGCCTTGCTTGGGAAAGTGTTCGGTAACATACGGTCTTCTTCCGAACCAGTAAGGCCTTAGATTTCTGGCGGTTCTTGAACGAGGAGCTCCGAAAGCAAATACATGCAGGCCTTACTTACGTTGGGTTAGCAGGGAATGGGGTACAATTATAACTACTTACTACCATTCTTCCATTTCCTACTAACCAAAGGTAAGTTTAGGCAATTTTGAATGTCGGTAGCACCAGGGTGTGAACCGCGAAGTTTCCCTGACAGGAAGCGAGCAGACCTAGTGCCTCGTTTGCAAAGCAGCCTCAAAGAGGCTTAAGTCCTAAAGGTGTAGGGTTTAGGGTTTAGGGTCAGTGTTGGTCGGTTTATATGAGGTCCTAAGCCCCTTTAGACTGACATGAGAGCCTACAACTTTTTTGCAGGGGGATCCTTGCTTCGTTTGGACGGTTGAGCTGCGGTCTCTACATATGCATCCGGGAATCTCGTCTTTCTGGGTTTGGGACTCGCAGGGGTTTCTGCAGTTGCAGAAATGATGAGCAGCGACTTCGGCAAAGACGTGGGTGTGGAGTTTGAGGTGGTTTGGGCGTCGCCGGAAGTCTGAAAGCCCCCCCACCCCCGGGTTGTTGCAACAGTCTCCACACCCCCTCTGCCGCCATCATTGCAGGATCCGAGGTAGCTTGTAAATCCGCGCCTTTAGCAGGACAGCAGGCTCAAGCTCCGAAAGACCCAAGGCTATGTGGGTACCATGGACCCTTATAACCTAAACCCTCTAGAACCCTGTAAAGGGCCCCTTTAAGGAGCCCTTTTAAAAAGGAACCCCGAATAAAACCCAGAGGTTGCACACTTTCCCAGCTTCCAGGTTTTGGGTTTAGGGCTTGCGGCCCTGAGCCTGAATGTAGGGGCCTTCATAATTTGGATAGGGTTTTGGGTCCCCTTGGTACCATTATCGTATAATATATACCCCCAAACCCTATTCTAAGTGTTTTGGGGGTTCCTGAGTACCATTACAGTATAATGCACGAAAAACCTAGTTTTTGAGGCCCTGGTTTAGGGTTTAGGAGGCCCTCATGTTAGACCTTCGCTCAAGCTTAGGCCACCTACTTCGCCAAGCTCGATCGCGACGGCGACGGACTTCTGAACCTGGGATTGGGCTTTTGGGTGGGATTTTGGGTGGGCTTAGGGTTTAGGATTTAGGGTTTAGGGTTTAGGATTTAGGATTTAGGGTTTAGGATTTATAGGGGTTTAGGGTTTAGGATTTAGGGTTATAGGGGACCACAAAGCATCCATCCCCTCAACCGAAAGCCTAGGGTTCAGGGGCCCGTAAGTTCACCCCATAGATCGGTCCCCTTGAACCGAAGGCTTAGGGTTTAGGGTTTAGGGTTTAGGGTTCAGGGTTTAGGGTTTAGGGTTCAGGGTTTAGGGTTTAGGGTTGATTCCCTTACATCAGAAAGCCTAGAGTTTAGGGTTTAGGTTAGAAGGGGCCCCCACCCTGTCATAGTGGTAGAAGAGAATATAATAGGGCCCTAATATATTCCTTGTAGTCACTATTACAGGGTGGGGTCCCCTTCTAAGGTTTAGGGCAACTCCGGGGCAAACTCGGGTTTAAGGTTTCAGGTCTTCAGGGCTTCAGGGGTTTCGTTTCTGTTTGGGCTTGGGGGAATTTGGGCTGGTCTGAAGGTTTTAGGGCTTGATACGGCTTCTATGGTTTAGGGCTAGGATGCCTTTTCAAGGTCTCCGTAATGATGCCTAGGAGAGATCGAAAAAGGGCTTATTGGATTTGGGGTGTGCAGTTTAGAGATTTGGGTTCAGGGCTTGGGATTCAGAATTAGTGGGCTTAGGCTACCCTAAGTTTTTACTACTTAGCGCTCATATCTTGAACCTTGAGGAGAGGATACTTTATTCATTGGTCTGAACTGCTTGTTTGCACTATTCCAGTACACGTGAGGGAAAAGCAACAATCAAACCCTAAACTCCTAAACCCTAGTGCAGGGCGAGCCTATGTGGTATGCTGTGTGCAGAGCGTCGGTATGCCCTAAAGCCGCAACCCTCTTTATCCCTAGACCCTGTTACAAGCCTACTTAAGCCCTTTTTCCGTGTTTCGACCTGACCAGTAAGAACAAGCCTCCACCATGCTTGCCATCCCACTTCCGACGAAATGGCGAACTTTAGCACTGCAAGTCGTAAGCTTTAAATCCTGCCAGAGCTGCCGGTGCCCTATTATTTTTTTTTCGGGTCAACACCTCTCAGCCTCTCAAGCCCTGCAACGGAGCCTCTAAAACACCAACCTAGAGTTCTACCGAAATCCTAAAACCCTCAACCGAAAGTCCTACCAATCGAGACCCCCTAAACCGCCTAAACTCTAATCCCCCGAAACCCCTAAAAGCCTAAAACCCCTAAACCCTACTCCTAAACCTTTACCCCTAAACCGCCCAACCCATGAGAGACAACCGAGGACAGAGTTAGAGCTTCAGTTTCTTGGGGGAGCCTCGGCTCGAAATTGGGTTCAGGGGCCTGACGTGAGGGTTTCTGTAAGGGTTCCTTGTGGGGTCCTAGAAGGTATATATAAGATTTTCTCAAAATGTGAGGGTTTGTTTGCGAAGTCTTTTGCGGTGTAGAGTGTAGGGTTTAGGTGAGAGCAGGGTTGAGGGTGTTGGGCTCAGTCTTGTGTCCGACTGTCTTAGGCCCAAAAGGATTTTCTGGCTGCGGGCGGTTTTCGACGGTTTTAGGGTTTAGGGGTTTTCAACTCGATCAACGATTCGCTTTCCGGGTCTCGACTTCATCAGCCAGCAACCCGTGCCTTCCGGGATGCGACTCGGCGTTGACACTTGGGGGTTTCCGAAAATTAGGGATACCTTTTTGGGGTCCTTATTATAAAGATCCTACTATTTAGGGTACTATATTTGGGCCGGGGGGTGATTGAGGTTTGCTGCTGCCGTTGTTCGGTAGTGACGCAAATGATGAAAATGGTGGTCCTGGCGATGATGCATAAATAGTTAGCGCACAAGAACACATGCATCGACTGCTTATACTAGGTATGGCGCTGATGCTTACTATCTTGGCATGCACATCGTCCTCGCAAGATCGCAGTTGGCATGCTTCTGACTTTTCATCATCAGCATCATGAGCAACACCATCATCAGCTAAGCCAGTGCAGCCACCGACATCAGACTGTTATCTGCAATATGTTGCGGTCCTGCTGCAGAGCATTTCCGAGGAAATGCCGTCAATGCCATGGCGTGGCACGATACGGATGGCGACAACGCCATCAGCATCCCAGCTGGTTTGTCGAAAGCCACAACATCCAAGCAAAGACATAGGCTCGAAACCTGCTGAAGAAACCTTGTCCTGGCTTAAATCCTCAGCATAAATGGGTCCATATTGAAGAGCCTTGATAAGCACTATGGTGGATTGCAAACTGGACCCCAAAACAGGAGCCAATAGTTATTCAAAGCCTTGAACCTGCATAGATGAATGTCAAGCGTTATATAAGACCCCACAGGCAATCCCAATATCGCAGAAAATTAGCGCATGGAGGGACGTAGTACAAAGGGATGCATGTAGAGTTTTCGCTAGGAGAACTTACTACGTTCACAATAACTGAATATTTTCCCAGCCTCCATCGCCCGCCTACTCCTCCTCATCCTCCCCCGAACGCCCGAACCCCAAACCCATACATCCTGATTGAATCTTCGTTCGATGTTCAAGCCTTTCCAGAGTTTAAAGATTGAGGTTTGCGCAGACAAGCTGCAGAGTGAATATTGATTCTCCCAATTAGTGCCCGTACCGACGAAACATATCTATCGGGGCGAAAACAAGTAGTAATTATTGACAGCAGCTTAAACTAGACTCAAAACTGGTTCCTCAGCCTAGGGACTGGCTCTATACGCCCATTTGGGAGTTTCCGAAACAAGGGGCCCTAATAGTAGGATCCTTATATATCCTTATTATAAGGACCCCAAAGTAATGTAGCCCTAATTTTCGGAGACCCCCATTCCAATCATGAGAAAGGGAAGATCCTCTCATGTTCTGATCCCCCCCCCGCTTCGAGCCGAGGTGTGGAGGAATTTCGAGACGGCTTCGCCTACTGGCCCCATCCTCTGTGCTTGCAAAGCGGAAGTCAGATAGGGATATGACGTGTGGGGTTTGCGGAATCCCCTAAGGGTCCATGTAGCTACATGGTACATATATGATAGGGACTCCTGACTACTCTAAGGCCAAAGTGTACGCTGCATGATCACATGGAATTTTCGGGCCCTTCTGGGTCAAAGACCCAAACGTTAGAGTGAGTGTCGTGGTGGAAGTAGCAAACCTTACCCTATCCCTCCAAGGACCTCATAGTTAGGGCCCTAGACCTAGACCCCTTAAGGACCCATAATAAGGTCCCTGGAGGCATAGGGTTATGCTCAAACCTTAAGGGTCCATGTAAAGAAATAGTATACAGATTGGCCTTAAAGTATTCCCTATATGGGTACATTGAGCCCAAAGTATATACTATCTGGGTACATGAACCCTTAGGGAAACCTTACCTATAGTCTCCATTGTAGTTCCTTTTTGGGGGTTACCTTATAGGACCCTTAATACATAATTGGTTAAACCAAAAAAGGAACTACAATGGAGACTACAGGTATGGTTTAAAAACCCATTGAGACCAGGCCATGGAATGAAAGATCAGGGTTGGTAGCAACGATGCTAACATCAAAGGGGAAAAGGAGGGACCCTTAATGGGGACCCCTACCCATAGGGAAGAGGGTTTCTTTAAAGGGGTCTATGAGGACTACTATAAGGGGCTACATTGAGGTTTTAGGGTTTAGGATATAATGGGCTATAGAATAGGCTATATAATAGCTACATTAAGGGTATATACCTAGGGGTCCTTATTAAGGGTCCCTCCTTGTACCCTTGGATAACGGCAACACTGTGGCACCATCGGTCTTTTCCGGCGTTTAGGTCTGCCGAAGCAGCCGACGACCCATAATTTCCAATGCTATTTTGGGGTGCAGTATGATAAATATGGTGCAACATACCACAGAACCTTATTCTAATCATTTAAGGCCCCTCTATTGTTGTACCCTTATAGATCCCTTAAAGGAAACCTTATGATATCCTTTGAAAGGAACTCTATTCTAATCATTAAGGTCCCTGTGCTAGCAGATCCTGCCCCCCCCCCCCTGACTTGGTGTCCGTTTGACGGGAAAAGGTTGTTGCTTGCCCGTGCCGAGACAAGGCTTCAAACGCTACTGAACTTCAACAGAGAGTCTAGGGATTAGGGTTTGGAGTTTAGGGTTTAGGGGTTTTAGGGCTTAGGGTTTGGAGTTTAGGGCTTAGGGTTTGGAGTTTAGGGTTTAGGGTTTGGAGTTTAGGGATGACTAAGGCCCAGGAGTTTCGGCCTTCGGCTGCCTTCCGTGAGTTCAGGGATGATTATGGGCTTAAATGGGAGCTTCCGAAATTACGGGGTGCATTATTTTGGGGTCTTTATAATAAGGATCCCACTATCTAGGGTATATATTAGGGTCCCCTTGTTTTTGGGAACCCCCAAATGAGTTTAGGGATGGCTAGGGCTTCGGCTAGCTTCCATGGAGACATGCGGAGTACTGAGAAGGATCGTGGAGTTCTGCTTCTTCTTCGTCGCTGGGGCTCCTGTGCTGGCCCCTAGACCGCCCCTAGACACTAAACCCCTAAACCATAAACCCCGAAACCCTAAACCCTAAACCTTAAACCCCGGAACCCTAAACCCTTAAACCCTAAACCATAAACCCCGAAACCCTAAACCCCTAAACGATAACCCCGAAACCCTAAACCCCGAGACCCTACATCCTAAACGCTGACCCTAAAGCATGGGCACTGAGTCCCAAAAGCCCCACCAGGTCGTCCATCACCAACTCAGCCATCAAAGCCACGCCGAAGGCGGGAGCTTTCTCTGTGTATGGATCTCAGGGCTGATAGGGTTTGTAGTTTATAGGGGTTTAGGGTTCTTGGTTTAGGGTGTGCGGTCTTGCGTACGTGGCCGTAGCCCAAACAAGAAGTCAGTACCCTCCAAAACGTGAAGGAGGCCGTTAATTAGCCATAAGCCTTAAAGAGGCCATGAGCCCTAATCCGGCACCCCGTGCAGTGTCAACTCTCGGGGACTACCAGACACGTTTCGTTGCAAGGCTGCAGGGTCTTTACGCAGAATCCATCTGGGAGTTTCCGGAAATTAGCAATATTTTGGGGTCCTTATAATAAGGATCCTACTATATATAGGGTACTATATCAGGGTGCCACATTTTCGGAAATTGCCATGCGTCGGTTCAGATGGTCTCTTTCAACGTGATCGCAGAGCTATCTCTGCAGAGATGGCTTTCCCAGGAGTTTCAGGCACACCTTTCCATTGACGAACACTGATGGTCGTAATTACCCCTTGCACAAGATGACCGCTTAGCCCGAGCCTCTAAGATGCACCGAAACACGTATGACACACGCCATCTTATAGACTGTGTATTATGTATATGTACTTGTATCACAGGTTATACATTAAGTATTACAGACTGTATATATATATATAGTTTTTCTATTATAGAACTATCTAGGTAGCATTAGTGTATCAACTAGACGGTATATTAAGTCCAACGCCATACATCGACTGCGGGTCCCCTCAAATCGAACGCCCCGAACCCAAACCCTGAAACGCCTGAACGCGAGGCTTCACAACCCATCTCTGGAAGAGCTACTGCATTTGCTTTGATAATCAGAATCGGGTTTTGGTGGGATCCTACTCTAATAACTACTGTAATATAGTATCCCCCCAAAGCCTACTGTAATTATTAAGCGCCCTACATTACCCCGAAAAGCCCTAACCTGGAAGTCTCCAACTTCGAACAGGAATGGCGGAAGTTCCAACTCTTCGGTACGATCGAGAACTTGGAGGATCCTTGGACACGTTTGGAGGTTCGAGTTCGCTCAGGGAGATGTTTGCGGGGTGAGGGGGTCGTAGCTTACGGTGTACAGTTTCGAGTTTCAGAGTTCAGAGTTTCGACTACAGGTTCAAGGGATATATATATATATATATAGATATAGATACACACACACACACACATTTTATAAAGGTACATACACATCAGTTATGTGAATATATACATAAATAAATATATATATATATATATATATATATATATATATATATACAGAAATGAAATTTAATGAAACATAGGTAGTAGTGGTTGCGAGCAATAGGTGGTGGTGTGGCTGAGAGTGAAGTGTGGCAGCTTGGGGTTTCGCGATGCTTTGGTTTCCTTCTCTCGTTGCTGCAGGCTTCGTTATGTTTCCTGTTTGGGTGCTCACGGTGTGTTGAGTGTCGCGAAAGCCTATGAGGCCCTTATGCAGAAACTTTTGGCGTTTGCAGCCTGCAGCGCGCAGGACATTCCAAACTCCTTGTCGAAGAAGATGAGACAGGCAACTACGGTCCCCTTCTTGGTCGTGGTGAATGTTGACGTCCTTCTTCTAGTCAGCCTGCAGTGAGGTTTACCCCAAAGCCGCTCCAAGCCACTGCCAAGCTTCATGTTTCAGGCATTTCAGTTTCAAGTGTTGCACACAGTCCATGGTAGATAATGGCACCTGTAGCGCGGTCGCAGCGTACTTGAACCGCAAACCCCTGTTCCCTAGCCCGAAACCCTAAGCAGGCAGTTTCCGAAAATTAGGGGCACCTTACTTGGGTCCTTACAATAAGGATCCTACCATTTAGGGTATTCTACTAGGGTCCCCCCATTTTCGGAAACTCCCATCTACTCTCTATTAGACCCCAAAGGTCCCAGAAATTGGGACCTTATACTCCTACTTGAGGGTGCAAGGACCTTGTCCTGGGGTAGTGCAGGATTGTGTACGCGAGGCCCACGGGCAACTGTGAATTGTGCACCGAGGAGACTTCGCATGCGGAAAGCAGTAGAGATGTTACAGGCGCCTAAATCGTTAGACTAGGGTTCCTTTAATTAAAAGGGGTCTATAAGGGCAGGGGCCTAAATAATTACCAGCACTAACTTGTTTAGGCGGCTCTTTGTTATAAGTATAGTGTGTTGGGCCCCAAAACCCCTTTTCTAGTTGTTGTATGTGAACACCACCAGGTTAGACAGCTCTACCACTAGGCTTCTACAGGGCATTTCGGAGGGTTCTGCAAGTATTGTTATAAGGGTAGTAGTGCGTATACCGACAAATGTTTAGGCTTCAGTGATACGTGGGGTTTAGCGGGAGGCTTAACCCTAAACCCTAAACCCTAAAACCCTAAACTAGGAAAGTCCAGGGTTTGTTTTGTTGTTACAGCTGCCCTGGCATGACCTTCAACTCCACTCCCAAGGAAAGCGAATCAGCGCCGCGCAACCCGAAACTTCCAGTAAACCCTTATATCCCGTAGGTTCGCGCAATCCTAAGCACCTAAACCCTAATTTAAGCCTTAAACCCCTAAACCCTAAACCTTAAACCCTAAACCTTAAACCTCAAACCCTAAACCTTAAACCCCTAGACCCCTAAACCCTAAACCTTAAACCATAAACCCTGAACCCCACAGAACACCCAAACGAAGCTTGAAGTCCCCAAAGCCCTGGCGAAGGCTGCGCTGCAAGAAGAGCTGCGAGTCCGTGCTGCGAAACAGCAGCGGTCTGACCTGTAGGGTTTAGGGTGTATAGGGTTTCAGGTTTAGGGTTTAAGGTTTAGGGGTTTAGGGTGTAGGGTTTAGGGCCGAACATCAAACCTTAGTAGCTGAGTGGGTACACTTTACACGTTTTGGGATAAGATTACCCACAATAAAACTGAAAGTGTAGACCTTTGGGGGCTTATGAACTCAGCAACTAAGAAACGAAGCAGGGATATCCTTGGATTCTGGTTTATCCCGACCTTCTGGTTCTGTTTAGGTCCACCTGTGACCGGGGCCGCTGGAAAAAAGGTGTCTCCTCGCGATCAACCATCGATGTTTTCTTTGCAAAGATAGAGAGCGCGAGCTCTCCATTAAGGCGTAGTCTTGACCATTTCCGTTTTCAAGGTTAGGGATTTCAGGTTGGGGAATATGGTTTTTTTCTATGGGCGTACTGGTCTATTCTATGGGGTTGAGGTTGGTTTTTTCTATGTGGTGGTTCCATCATGTGGGTCTTAGGTTGGTTGTTTTGGTGAGTTTAAGGTTGAGGTATAGGTTGTTATGGTTGTGGGTCTTCAGGTGAGTTATTCGTAGGGTCCTACCTATGTGTCTGAGGTGGAGTTACGGTTGTTGTGGTTTGGGTGCTGGGGGGGGTGCATGGTTGGAAAATGGAAATGGTATTTGCTGACTGTGTACACCCCAAGTCGTATGACCCCGGTCACCTAACGGTCAGGCCGAATGCAATAGCCTCTACCAGGATCGTGCCCTGCAAAAGCCATCAAAATCCTGTATAACCCTATAATATACACACATCTTTTTTATGAAGCCGTATAAAAGTCCTCCCCGAACCCTCTTTGTTACCAGGACTGGGAGGAGGAGCACGATCACGACACCAACTTCACGGAAGCTCTGATTGGCCACTGGCAGGAAGAGGCGGTTTAGGGTTTAGGGATCCTGGACGTTTCTTTACGGGCTCTGCTTGGGGTTTAGGGTTGCATCAGGATTAAACAAAGTTTAGGTTCCAGGGTTTCATTGAAGGGTTCTGCAAGGGTTGTATAGGCTTGTGCAAGCTTCCAGCCATGGGGATTTTTAATTTGAAAGCTTCGGGTTCGGCTTAGGTTTTCGAATTCTGCTATTGGGCTTCCTTAAACCCGAAACCCTTACCTGTACCCCAAATAACCTACCTTTTAGAAATCATATTAGGGGGCCCTAAAAAGGTAGGTTCCTTAGGGTCCAGGTAATCCCTAAACCCGAAAAGATTCAACAGAAGGCTTCGGGTTCTGAGATTCGGCATATGGCTTCCCAGAAGTTCTGACTGCAAAATTTCGAAAGCAGGATTCTTTGGGCAGGTTCCTCAAAAGACGTATGATGCAACATACCTCGAACTAGCCTTACTCTAATCATTCAGGCCCTCATTTTAAGCACCGAGACCTCGCAGTGTGCAGATCGAGGCTTCTGCTGTTTGACCGGCACCTCCGCCACGACCCGACCCGACGCACATCACCAGACTAGCCGGTCGAAGCTTTTAGGCTCTTCTAAGGCCCACCCTAAACCCTAAACCCTAAACCCTAAACCCTAAACCCTAAACCCTAAACCCTAAACCCTAAACCCTAAACCCGAAACCTGCAAGCCCGGAATCCCAGAGATCCAAAAGAGACATCCCACAGACAAAGCAGGTGGTGGAGTGGCTCGACAAATCTCTGGGCGCTGTAAGGAGCGAACGAACTCAGACCAAGAAGATCCAGGACTGTCTGCCAAATCGTGAGATTCAAGAGGTGTTTTCATAGAGTTGTTACAGGAGTTTATAATCGATTAGTGGTCCGTGGAAGACTTTTTGGGGTGCAGTCATACCACCATCACGGAACTGGAGCTCTCAAAGCCAGAGTAGCAGTGGTCGTTTAGGATTTAAGCCAAACGGTGATAATGCATGTACCCTTAATGTCATAGTCGCATGTCCTCCGTTTAGGGGTTACTCGGTCTAAATCCCGAACCTCTGAACCCCAACCCCTAGTCAACCCCAAACGTCATACCCCTAACCGACCCCAAACTAGATTCAAGCCATGCCGCTATAAAGTGCCCTTTGTCCCTGTACAGGTTGTCCCTAAACCCCAAAATCCTGAGCCCAGGGGTTTGAGTGAAAGGATCAGATCATGGCCTTGCTCTCCATGCCCTTCAGCACCAACCAGTCCCGGAACCTCGTGATGATCCGGGTGGGGGAGATCGCAGGGTTCGGGGGTTGAGGGTTTAGGGTTCAGGGGTTTATTGTTTAGGGGTTTAGGGTTAGGTTTAGGGTTTAGGGTGAGGGTTTAGGGTTTAGGGGTTTGGGGTTTAGGGTTTAGGGTAGGTTTTAGGGTTTGGGCTTTAGGGATGTTCTGGGTTGGGATTCAGGCTTTGGCTTGGTACGTAGACTCCTCATGAACGGCCGCTTTTCCATTTCAGAAGATGTTCGACACCAATACTGCAGTACTGGCTTGACAGCTCTAGCAGGAGTCGCGTTAGTTGGACCTGAACTGGGACCTTTTCGAACACGGGCTTCAAGAGAGCGAAAGGTTCTTCAAGTGTCAGGCATTTGCCTATACCCCAGACCCTAAACCTGGTATCCTTGTCTTGGACTGCTTTTCAGCCTCAGAGACGAAAAAAAGGAGTTCAACAAACACCCTTGTAGCCCTGGGGTTCAAGCTTGTTGGAGCTTGTTTTGAAGGGGACTTCGGGGCGCGAGTGCTAATTGTGGCGAACTCCCGTGCGCGAAGCTAAATCCCAAATGGTTTAGGGCTTCGGGTTTATAAGGTTGGCATGTTTATGGTTCATAGGGGTTTCCGGCTTAGGGTTGAGGGTTCAGACACAGGATTGAAGGCTTGAGGTTATTGGTTTGAGGTTTCAGACTGTGTGCCCACTGAACTGAACATGGAATGTAGGCGAATCAATAATTACCCATACTATTTTTGGGGCTCCGTTTTCAAATTATAGTATAATTCAGTATAATATACTCCCCAAACCCAATTTCATTCTAATAATTATTGAGGCCCCTATATTGAGACCCCTGAGCTCCCACCTCTGTACACTTCGACCCTAATCGCACCACGTTGCAGTAAACCCAAAACCCTACACTCCTAAATCCTGTAAGCCCAAGCCGGCCAAGAAGAGCCCGTAAGAACGGACCCGTAAACCCTAAACCTTAGACCCTTAAAAGTGGATCCTCATATAGGGGCCTTAATAATTACATCTACTACTCTGGGGTTTCTTGCGGGCCCCATCTAATTGTTAAGGCCCCTATATCATAGAAGCCTCATTGTACTCTTTTAGACCCCCTTTTAAAACAACCCTTTAAAGGAACCCTTTTAAAATTACCCTAAACCCTTAAACCCTAGACCATAGACCCTTAACCCTTGGCAGGTCGAGCACATCATGATTCCCAAGCCTTCGCTGCTATCAACCTGCCGGCTCTCCCCTCAGCCGTCGGTTTACGGCTTTAGAGCCGTCGGGTCCGTTCTTATGGGTTCAGGGTTTAAGCGTTTAGGGTTTAGGGCCTATGGAGTTCCGGGCTCAGGGTTTAGGGTGAAGGGCCTATGGGGTTGAGGGTTCAGGGCCTACAAAAAGGGTTAAGGTTTGAGGGCCTATGGGGTTTAGTGTTTTGGGCCTATAAGGTTTAGTGTGTAGGGCCTATGGATGACTAGAAGCGTGACTAGAAAGGAGTTGTAGAGAGTTGTTGCAAGAGTCACATGTAGCCGAAGCTTCCGATGCCCAGAATCTCAAGGCTACCTGCGTCCGAAAGCGTTGCCTAGGGTTTGGGTTTCATGACGGTTACCCCAAGGGTCCAAAGGACCTAAGAATTAGGTACTCGGTTTTAGGATAGTAGTTATGTAGGTCAGGATTTTGGAGAGTATATGGGAGTTTCCGAAAATAGGGGACCCTAGTATAGTATTTTAAATAGTAGGATCCTGATTATAAGGACCCCAAAATGAGGTACCGCTAATTTGTGGAAACTCCAATATGATTATTGGGTACTTGGAATCTTGGGGTCAGGGTTTGTAGTGTTGGGGCTAATGGAGTTAAAGGGATTAGGTTATGAGGGTCGGCCTTGAGGGCTTTGGGTTTAGATACTGCCTGTACATTGTAGTTCCTTTTAGGGGTTACCTTCTAGACTTATAGGATCCGAGTTATATGTTTGGTTCAACCAAAAAAGGAACTATAATTCAGACTACAGGTATGGTTTCGGGCTTCTAGGGACCACGGGGATGAGAGAGTTTATAGGGCGTGTATTATGGAGATAGGACAGATAGGCGGTTTGGGGCCTTTCGGGTTTATGGTTTAGATTGTCTTGGGGTTTGGGCTCAGAGTTTGATCTGCGGTGGGTTTCAAGATTTGGTTGTCCGAACTAGTTTCTGGTTATGGGTCTAAGGGACTTACAGATGTAGGGCCTGGCCAGTTAGACGAGGATCCTACGGGGTTCTCTTTGGTGTTCACAGGTTCATGAAAACTACCGGGGTCAGGGTAGACGCAGAAGAAGGACGAGAGGAGTAGGAGGAGGCCGAGCAAGAGCAGCAGCGGCAGCAGCAGCTGTAGTTGCTGGTGCTGTTATTGCAGGGTGGAGGGGGGATAATCGCAGTGGTCGTGGTCGTTTCGATAGTTCGCATCGTGGTGTTATCGGAAGGTGAGACATCCGAAGCATCTGTTTCGACTTCAGACTTGGGGCTTAGCATTCGTTCTGTACATCTCTCAGCCGGGCAGGAAGAGTTTTCTCGTATGGGCACTGTGAACGATGAGACGAACCAAATGGCTGGGGCGACCTGCAACTGTTGAAGAACTATATTGTGTCGCTGATTAGGACCGAGATTCGCAATATGGAGGGAATACTTGCCTATACTATTTCTTACAGTTCCTTATCTTAAAATCATCATTCTCTACCCCGATACCCTATTCTAGTTACTGAAGCCCCTATGCCAGGCATGCGGCCCCTTTCGTCCCAGTCATCTCTGCAAACCGAACTGCTGCTCGCGAGTGAGTTCGCCAAAGCCGTTTTTGGGTTTTCGGTAACAGCTGCCCCTAAACCCTAAATCGTAGTGGCACCATCATGCAAGCGACTCACTCCCGCGCAATCATATAGTAGCAGTTGCCATCAGATGGCAATAAAAGGGTCGTTATATACAAGTATGCCAACCTTCATAGGCAAAACTGGTAGTAAGCTGTAAAGAATTATCATGCTAATTACTCCGTCCCTTGCTATTGTAACCGTTTTATGCCCAGTGATACAACACCAGAACCGACTCCTCCCGCCCAACCCCGACGAACACGCATGCCCGAACCCTAAATTGGCTTTCATTACGTCGCCGAACTACACGCTGCAAGGGAGAAGAACTTCGTCGACAAGAAGCTCTACATCACTATCCTTTATGAGCTGCTTGGCGCCGGAGATAGTCTAGCACGCGGTTTGAGAGTTTCAGAGTTCGGTGATTTCGTGGCAACTTATCCTGCGAATGCCGAGACCGTAAACCCGCTCTAAATCCGACTCCCTGTGTACAGTTTAGCCCCCATGCCGTGCCGTCCGACTTCCCTGAACCATGAACTGGACAGCTCAACCCACACGCGGAACTCTAAGAGAACCTCAAGCCCCAACCAAACCTTAAGCCGTGAACTTGGATTGAAACTCCTATCTGCTGCACCGCTACAAACAGTAAACCGAGACACCGAGACACTTGTCTGTCGGAGTTGTGGCAGGAAGTTCGATTTCTCGGTGCATCGTGACTTCAGAGTGAGGCTTAGCAGGGACGTAGGGCCGGTGTCATTTGGTTGGGCTTGATAAACACGCAGACAATCAGATGTGTGTGTGTGTGTCTGTGTTGTATGCATGCATGCATACATACACAAACAAAAAGAAGAATCGACGTACAAAAGGCGAGATTGTCAGTGTTATACTGTTGCTTGAAGATAGGTTTCCATAACCGAGCCCGTACATGTACGTGAGTATGTGTGTAGATTCAAATGTATTTACACATGTGATTTGTGGAGAGATATGTATAGATGTATGTATTATATATATATATATATAATATCATATATATATAGAGAGAGAGATATATATAGAGAGAGAGAGAGAGGCCGTACATGCAAATGCATGCATACAGTATAAATCTATGTATGTATGTATGTATATACAGACACACCATATACAGACAGGGACAGTGACAGAGAGACGCAGAAAGAGAGGGAGAGAGAGAGAGAGAGAGAGAGAGAGAGAGGGGGACAGAGAGAGAGCCCCACAGCTCAGTTTCCTCGCTTCGCGGAAATTTTGCACTGTATACATTGTACGCCCTTTTTCCCCGACATCCGAGACAGGGCACCCCATAGTACAGAAGCTACTGACACTGCTCCTTGGGGCTCCTCAGTGTATTTACATTGTACTCAATTCCAACCGCCTGTTCCCTTCATTTAAAGCATCCAGAATATCCGACGACAAAAACACTACGATCACAACCCTTGCAAAATCCATCAAAGAACCCCCACACATTTAAAAACAACATGCGTAGACAACCTGTACGGAAAAGTAGCCCCAAATACATATCGACCCAAAACCCTTATGATCATGGAAGAGTAGCCCTAGATCACACACCCCAAGATAAGCTCTTAGAGCTCGGGGACAACTGGCTACGAGCCAACTCCCTGGCTTGGAGAAGATTCCCTGCAGCTGTAACCCTGTTGTGGCGTTAGGGTCTTACGGTTTTGTTGGCTTACGGTTTTCGGGTGTAGGGTTTAGGATTTTGGGCTTTAAGGGTTTTGCGGTTTATCGGCTTGGGTAGGTAGACTGTCTGCCAAACCCTAAAGCCTTCGTCCCAACAACCCCAATAGCCTAAACCCTAAATCCCTGGACAAACGTTGATTTTGCTGTTATCCATGCAAGGAGCGAAGATTACATGAAGGATCTCCCGCCCGGACCTCAGACCACTGTCAGAGCATGTATGTCGTTCAGGGTTTGGGGTCTAGGGCTGGGGCGTTACCCCAAATCTGCTATTTTTTGAGTTTTGGGGTGCAGGGTCTGGGTTTGGCGGGCTTACGAATTCCTAGTCTCAGAGGTGTCGGCAGGCAGTAGGGGCGGCTTCTGAGGTGTAGCACTGGCACCTACCTGCACAAGAAGCAGCAGCAATGCTGGCAGTAGTAGTAGTCGTCGTGGTGGTGGTGACAGTAGTGGTAGTAGTCGTAGTAGTCGTGGTGGTGATGTTGGTGGTGATGTTGGTGGTGATGTTGGTGGTGGTGGTGGTGGTGGTGGTGGTGGTGGTGGTGGTGGTGGTGGTGGTGGTGGTGGTGGTGGTGGTGGTGGTGGTGGTGGTGGTGGTGGTAGTCCTAGTAGTCGTAGTAGTCGTAGTAGTCGTAGTAGTAGCTTCAGCTCCAGCTCCGGAAGACGGCACCCGATTCGTCCGCACGCCGTTCAGGATCTAGACCTGAGCCCTAAACCCTCGTGCGCCAAACCCTCCGTTCAAAGCCTGCAATCCTCACGGCCCCCCGGCCTAAAATCCTGCAGCTTAAGCCTCGGGTGAAGAAACCTCTTGTTGAAGGCCCCCAAATTCCAAACCGTATTATTAAGCCCCTAAACTTCATGAGCTCCAACCCTCAACCGACCTCTACAAACACATCTGCAAGCTAGGACCGAGCGCTCGTCGGGAATCGCACGGAGCGCAGCTCGACTCCGATGGTGAAGGGCCTGAGGGCGGGCTGAAACCTCTAAGCCTTAAACAGCCCTGAATTTCAGGGTTTTCCCCCAAGCCCAAAACCTTAAACCTTAAACTATAAATCCCTAAATCTTAAAAGCTCAATCCTTAACCCTAAAGGGGTGTGTGCTTCGTGCTTTGGGGCTTGCTGATCGGCAGACCCTTGCGCCCGAATCCTGTAAGAGACTCGACAACCAGGAAAACCCCTATACCCCAAACCCTGAACCACTAAAGCCCTAAGCACGAAACCAGGCCTCAAATCCGAAAACCCATCTATTTAATCTCTGCCTGTAGTCTCCTTGTAGTTCCTGTTTTTGGTTTAACCAATTATATATTAAGGGTCCTATAAGGTAACCCCCAAAAGGAACTACAATGGAGACTATAGGTAAATCTTGCAAGCCCTTCACAAAACCCTGCAAATTGATATCTACATAAATCTTGCAATCCCTGCACCCTACGTAAAGGCCCCATTCCCTTTAGGGAGCCCTGATAGAACCCTTTTGAAAGAGCCTTTACTAAAAGAACCCCCCTAAACCCTAAATTAAAGCCCTAAACCCTAACCCAAAAAGAACCATTTGAAAGGAACCCTTAAAGGATCCCTTAAAGGAACTCTAAAAAAAGGAACCCCAAAAGAGTCCCTTCTAGTACCCCTAGACCAGAACCTTAAACTCTATAATCCTAAACCCTAAACCCTTATAGAACCCGTTAAAGGATCCCCTAAAGGATCCCTTAAAGGAACTCTTAAAGGAACCCCAAAAGAGCCCCTTCTAGTACCCCTAGACCAGAACCCTAAACTCTATGGTCCGAAACCCTAAACCCTTATAGAACCCCTTAAAGGATCCCCTAAAGGATCCCTTAAAGGAACTCTTAAAGGAACCCCAAAAGAGCCCCTTCTAGTACCCCTAGACCAGAACCTTAAACTCTATAATCCTAAACCCTAAACCCTTATAGAACCCGTTAAAGGATCCCCTAAAGGATCCCTTAAAGGAACTCTTAAAGGAACCCCAAAAGAGCCCCTTCTAGTACCCCTAGACCAGAACCCTAAACTCTATGGTCCGAAACCCTAAACCCTTATAGAACCCCTTAAAGGATCCCCTAAAGGATCCCTTAAAGGAACTCTTAAAGGAACCCCCTTAAAAGGGATCCCTGGGAGCTGGTACTAAGGAACCGGTGAGCTTGGAGAGGCTGCAGGAGCTGATGGACGTAGGCGGATCGCTCAGGAGCCTGAGCCTCGGTGTAGGGTTTTTGTTTAAGGGGTTTAGGGCTTAGGATTGTAGAGTTTAGGGTTTTGGTCTAGGGGTGCTATAAGGGTTCCTTTGCGGGGTTTAGGGTGTGGGGTGTTCTAGGGTTCAGGTTTTGGGATTTATAGGCTGTAGAGCCCCGGCATGAGGTTCCAGGGTTTAGGGTGTAGGGCGTAGGGCTTAGAGTTTAGGGCTTAGGGTGTAGAGTTTGGGATGTAGGGCGTAGGGTCTAGAGCTGCAAGGTTTAGGGTGTAGGGTTTGGGATTCGAATTTACAGCGTAAGGTTGCAGGGTTTACGGTGTAGGTCTTAGAGTTTACTAGAGCTTGGGATTTAAAGCTCTGGGATTGAGGCTTTAGGGTTTCGGTACTTGCCAGCACTCTTTGCAAGTTGGCAAGTAGTCCTGCAATGGAGCCTCCCCCTGCGAACGATCTTCTCTATCTCTGCAACGATCGTAAGTATATTTGAGCCTGCAACCCTTAAACCCTGAAGCTGCACAGCCCTAAATTCCTAGGACCCAGAGTAGGCCCTTATTCCCTTTTTTAGGGTTCAGGTTCCCTTATAAGCCCCTTTAAACCCAAAAAGGGCATCCTTTTTATGCCTGGGGTACTCTTGGGTCTAGATTCTTAAGCCCTGAACCCCTAATCCCCCAAACCCGCACAGTCTCAACCCCAAAGCCCTAAACCCCCAAAGGGGATCGACTCCACATTCCACAGCCCACAAAACTCCACCAGCCCAGGCTTCGAGAAGGTACCCTTTAGCCATACCCAGACCTTCCAAAATCCCTTAATTAAGGAATATACTTTAAAATATAATAGGATCCCTAATATGAATTAAGGTATACTCCTTAATTAAGGGATTTTGGAAGGTCTGGGTACCTCTACCGAGGTAGCTTATCTAGGGTTTGGGTTGAGGGATTCGGGGTTTAGGGGTTAAGGTCAGTTTTCGGTTTCAGGGTTTAGTGGTTGTTTAGAACAGCGCCAAATTCAAAGGTTAGGGTTTGGCCCACATCGGAAACTGAACGATGACAAGCAGGGTGCCTCAAAGCGATGCAGCCTGAAACCAGACCGAAAGAGCCGTGCAGAAAACAAAGCCTATGATTATCCTGCGTTTCGAGGGGGTATACTATATCATAAGTGTGACTATAGGGACTGGGAGGGGAGAGTGTCAAAATCACCCCCACCTTAGGGCATGCGGAGTCCTTGTTACCAAGCTATCAGGTCTTTGCAAGCTGCAAGCGTTGGGTTATAACCTTTTTCCCTGAACCTCCTCTAACACCTAAGCCCCCGAACCATCGACACAAAACCCTAACACTCGAATTCCTGACTCCTTATAACCCTGCACCGCCCAGAATTCCAAGAAAAGATGGCCTGAGCCCAAGAGCTTTTGTGTTTTCGACCGGATTGGCACGGGTTATTTCCCTAAGGGTCCATGTACTCATATAGTACATACATTGACCTTAATGTAGTCCAATATAGGTACTTTGGAGCCCATGTATCTCTGTATGGGTACATGGACCCTTAGGGTTTGGGGTTTAGGATTGAGGGCTGATGGATCCTTCGATGAGTGCTCTTCGCGTTGTTGGGACGTTGTGGCTGTTGTGGCGCTTCCTGGAGGTAGAACAAGTCCCCGAAACCGTTACACCGTACACCCTGTCAGACGTGGTGAGGCAGATAAGCTGATGTAAACTAGCTTACGTTACAATGGTGATGCCTGTCGCCCGAGGAAAGGTTTCTGGGCGCAACGCTTTACGAAGTTTCCTTACTTTGCAACAAGGGATGAGGAGTCTATCTATCTATCCCTTAAGGCTCATCTCGCCCTAAGCCCAAGCCCTCATCCCTTTTTTCAGGTCGATGTATGTACTGGCTGCCGAATCAAGACATCCGGAATCAGTCGTCCGGAGTCTCCCAAATTCGGAGCACCAGACTCTCAACCCTGGGTAAGCCCGTTAAAACACAGAGTATTGTGTGGGCCTTCATATGTTGAGAAGTGGGTATGATAGTGAACTATCGGATAAGGAATGCGGACCATGTCAAGGGGATGACATAATGTTGCTAATCCTGGCTCACGACCCCAAAGCGCAAACCCACAACCCCCGCCACTCTGTATCCGAAATCTCAACCCTGAACCCTAGACCACAACCCCGAAATCTAGCTCCCATCCGAAACCCAAGGCTAGTCCTTTTCATATGGGTGCCTAGTTTAGGGGAAAACCCTAAACCCTCAACCCTAAACGCTCATGGGATTCTAAGGTGGAAAAAGGCGTTCAACAAATAAACCCTAAACCCTAATTTAGAGGAAACCCTCAACCCTAAACGCTCAAAGCCAAATGCTGAAGCTCCAGGATGAAGAAGGTGACGACCTGTCCCATTGGAATACGGCAGAGCAAATGACGGAGAACATGGCTCGGACCTCAAAGGGGGGCTAGGGTTTGGGGGCCAGTTTAATTTCAGTTGGGGGTTTGGGGTTAGGAGTTTTTGGTTCAGGGGTTTAGGGTCAAGGGTTACTAGCCGTCATGCTGTAAGTATCATGTTGTTGGATGGTCTTTGGGTGTCCAGCCCCGTGGTCCCCAAGCCTTGTGAAAGCATGCATTGCTAGTCAGGGGTTGCAGTGTCTGATTCACTTGCGAAGATCTTCAAAGCCTCGTTCCTCTGCACACAACCCCGAGCATCGAATTCCAAGCACCCGAAAATCCCAAATCCTCTCAACACCTCCAAGAAGATCATAAAGCCCTGCAGAAACAGCCAAAAACTTGAAGCTAAAGCTTCTTCGGAATCTTTGCCGAAGTTCAGATCGCCCCCGCAAGCCACAAAGCTAGAGCGCGGTCGCCGCCGATAGCACTCCACTGTCTGTTCTTTGTAGGGAATCGGGGAATGGATTATTGGGCCAACTATAGGGGACAGTAGGCACTACAGTATCATAGGGATCCATTCCCCTATTGCCTACAAAGAACCAGAAACTCCATAAACCCCAAAACCCCTAAACCCTAAAACCCCGAAACCCTTAAACCCCAAACCCTCCACCGCCGAAGTGCCGCGCCCAGGCAGCAATCTGCATACCACAAATCGACTTCAAGGTGCCCGTCCCTGCGACCGTGAGCAAGGCTGGGACTTAAACCCTAATGCAGGGGCCTTAGAATAGTTACCTACTGTGGCTTAGAGTTTCGGCTTTTGGGTGCCTGGAGCTTCAGAGTCTAAACTTGATCAGGCTTTCAACCTGCCGCTCCCCTTTCCCTGAACCCTACCTATAGTCTCCATTGTAGTTCCTTTTGGGGGTTACCTTATAGGATCTGAGCTATATATTTGGTTAAGCCAAAAACGGAATTACAATGGAGACTATAGGTATAATTAGGGCTCCGAGGGTTTTTCTTTTACAACTTTAGTAAAATGGGCCCCAAAACTCTATTCTAGATATTAAGGCCCCTATACTAACTCTGGGAGCGTGGCGGGAAAGGCTGAGGCTCACAGACTGGATTTTTGTTGGGTTCTGGGTGCTAGGGATGGGAGTTAGGATTAGGGGGACCCTTCGGGATATAGACCCTCTCAATAAGGCCCCTTTTAAGAGAGCCAGAAGTAGGGTTCAGAAGGGGTACCCTTTAAGGGGTCCCCCTAATGATACTGCGCCACTACCCAAGGGACTTCGGATTCAGGGGTTTCGGGGTGGAGGGGCTCCGTGTTTCCACCGTTTTTTGTGCCAGACTTCTTGCTGTGTTTGTTTAGCGCGAAGAACTTTGGAACCTTCGGCCTGGGATGCCTTCAGCCCGAAAATCTATCGAAATGTTGCAAGGATGGCTGTGCAGATATGGTTCTCAGAGTCAGGGCGGCCTCGTAGCCTCAAGACCATCACCAAGTTGTTCTGTACCTGTACCTAAGTAGCTACCTTGCCTAGCCTACCCGAGCTACCCCACCTATACCAACTGCCAACTGCCCAACCTGTCCTACGTATCTACCTGCATGCCTTCCTACCTACCTACATTGCGCATAGACAGACGCCTACAGACACGCCCGGCATAGTTAATGGTCATAACCAGACTAAATACCGTAGAGTAGCAAAGATTCTAGCAGAGTCATAACGGTTTGCGAATGTGTATGCGTGTGTGTACACTTACATTTATGTGTATGTGTGTGTGAGTGTACATACACGTGTGCCCATGTGAACTCATTGCATTTGAATCGACCCTTCCCCCTGACTGGGTCAATGGGACGCTGGGGCTCCGCAGCATGAAAACTTGGAGCCCGAAGTTTCCTCACCTTTCAATCATCACCCCTCTAGAGTTTAGGGTTTCGGGTTTAGGGGTCTAGGCAACCCGAAACCCTAAAGACACTCAGTCTCAGTCCCAGAAGCCCGAACTGGATTGAGTTGGACATGATGGCTGCTTCTGTAGGTTCAGCCTGGGATTGTTACAGGATTTTCTGGTTCAGTGCCTACTGTATCATACCCGATAGTCAAAGCCTCGAATCCGCCACTATCCGCCACTCGGAACCCACACGCTCCATGTACCATAGGGGCTTAAATAATACCAACACTTTTTTGGGGGGGAGGGGTCCTTCTTATAACTATAGTATAATATACCCCAACACCCCATTCTAATTCTTAAGCCCTTATATTACTTAGCATGCCGTGCAGTTCAAGCTGATGGTCTGGCTGCAGCACGATCACACCGAGGCAGGGGTGGAGGGAGTGGGGTTTGAGGTATGTGGGGGTTCTGTCATTTTAGGAGGTGCCAACAGGGATATATACTAGGAATTGTACATCGTGCCCTGCAAGAAATTTAGGGTTATCTAGGGTCCAAGACTTGTCCAAGAGAAGCTTTGACGGGGGGCAGGGGCGTAGGCGGTAGTTCTTCACCGCTGCCATGTAGCCCTCAGCCTCCACGGATCCAACAATCGGGCTGGGGGTTCTGCGGTTGTTTCGGGCGGCGTCTTCTGCGTCGTCGCCATTGGCTGTTATCGGGGTTCTCTCCGTCAGTTCTACTATCAACATCCCCATGTTCAGCAGCACCGTCATATCCACCACAACAGTCAGAGTACTGTAACTTCAGCAGAGGGCATGACATCTGAGTAGTGAGTAGTATCTTGGAACTCTCAGCCATCGTTCCATGTTGTGAGTTTCCATCTCACAGTCCTCCCCTGCATTAGGTCAGCTTGCTGGGATTGTGGCTTATGTTGTCACCTGGAAGCCAAAGGCAAAACAGTGTTTCACTCGAGCCCGAAGTGTTGATAGCCTCTGCAAATCCTGTCGTGAACCCCACACCGCATAGGCCGCACCCGCAAACCCTGGACCCCTCAGCCCAACCCTGAAATCCTAAACCCTAAACTTCCCTAAACCCTTAAATCCTTAAATCCTAAGCCCGTAAATCCTAAAGCCTAAACCCTTAGGGTCCGACCGAAAAAGGTGCTCAAAAAAAACCTTAGGGTCCTACACCCTTAAATCCTAAACCCTAAATCCTTAAATCCTAAATCCTCAAATCCTAAACCCTCAAATCCTAAACCCTAAACCCTTAAATCCTAAACCCGAAGCACAACAAAATTCGGAGGCTGACAAGAAGAAGATGCAGGCAGACGCTTTTTTTAAGAGGGAAGGTAGGGTTTAAGGTTTAAGGTGGAAGATACAGGGTTTGGGATATTAGGATGCACACGAGGCGCGAACATTAGTGCTGCGGGTTCCGTTCGGTGTTGAGGCGTCTCAGCAGACATACCGAGAATAATGGGTTTTGCAGTCGCCCCCTTCCAGGCACCTTCTCTATCCACACAAATAGGACAACAAGTAGGACAGGTAGGAAGCTTGTTGTTGTTTATGGATCCCTTTTCAAGCTTCTGTGTAACGCTATCAGGTATTCTCGATCTACATGGCACCGTAAGTCTATGCGGATCGAGTAGCTGGTAATGAGCATGCCTCCCTGATATCCTCTACATGCATCCGAAACATGCTTCCTTTATTTCGTCGAGGCACCGCTTTAACTTACCCAAGACTCTATTTCTCAGCAATAGCGTGCCTCCATGATGATTATACAGTGCACACCTGAAGCTCTGCATTGAAATCATGAAGTATGAACCCTTTAGAACTGCATAACACAAAACCGTAAATCCATTCTGCTCAGTATCGTAATCGTAATGGTATTCATGTCAGCGCTTGGGAGTGAGACGTGGCGTGGATAACAAAAAGACTGTTTGGAGGCTGATATGTCCTGATAGAAATTATCAGGGCAGACGACTGGTACTATTCAGAGCTCCATATCAAGCGCCATATCTGTCCGTTAGGGTCATCAAACGCCCTAAGCTATGCAATGCAGCGTGCATGAACCCCGCCCTTCCTCGACTTCCTTGCTTTGAGCTTGGGCATCCCAGGCCTATTCTTGTGTGAAACTTATTGGCTGTAAGCTCAACTTTTCAACTTTTGGGGCTCTTTTGGGTAGTCGATTCTGAAAGTTTCAACTCTTATTTCCTTGGGATTTAGGCCAGTGAGGAAAAGATGCATACCTGGAACTACAGGAAGGCCGCAAGGTTGCTTCATCTGTCAAAGAAGCAGTACGCTTAACTTTTTCACAGTGCTTAAACAATTACCAATACTATTTTGGGGGATTCCTTATTATAAGGTTAGTATAACTGCCCCAAAACCCTCTTTAATTATTAACGTCCCTATGTCAAACTTGAAGACAGCCTCATTTGCATCAACCAGAAACCTGCAGTTCTTCTGCCCATGGGATGGGCTGCAAGCAAGTTGTCCAAACTTAGAAGTTCCTGGGACGGTCGCTTGAACTTAACGATCCTGGAGTTCAAGGTGCCCGGTGTGGCGATAACCTTGGGTTGTCCAAAGATTCTTTTGCGTGGTTCTTGTTAAGGAGTATTTAGTTTATATAAGCTACCATAGTCGTGATCTATCGTAAATGATCTGGTTTCCTTATTTGACTTTAATCCCTTACCTTAAGGGTCCGTGTACCTAAATAGCTTACACATTGGCCTTGAAGTATTCCCTATATGGGTACATTGGGGCCAAAGTATATACTATCTGGGTACATGGACCCTTAGGGTTAACCAGAACCTAGTTTAATGGAAGGGGCCTTGCCGGCCCAAGACTGTAAGCCGATGTTGCGCAGGAGAACAAGGAGAACCAGGCGCAAGACTGCGAAAGGGCAGTTTAAGGTTTTCCTATCAAGGTTTAGGGTTTACGTATTAGGGTTTAGGGTTTTTGGTTTAGGGTTGTGGTAGTCTCCACTGTAGCTCCTTTTGTTGGTTTAACCAAATATATCATGAGGATCCTATAAGGTAACCAAAAAGGAACTACAATGGAGACTATAGGTAGGGTTCAGGGAAGGGGGGAAGCCTGATCAAGTTTAGACTCTGAAGCTCCATGCACCCAAAATCCGAAACTCTAAGCCACAAACCTTGCGAACCCGGAAAAAAAGGTGCTGCAAAAACAAACTTTGCGAACCCTTGTAACTTTGTAGACCACTGCACCCTACAACCCGTTTCACCGTGCCTGAAAGAGCCTTCCGGCTCGACACCCTGATACCTTGCTTGGAGGGTCGGGGGACTTCGTTTAAAGGGGATTCTAAGGGTTCCTTTAAAGGGCTCTATAAGGGTAGTATAGGGTTCAGGGTTTTAGGTTCAGGACTTAGTAAGTAGGTAGTAAGTAGACTTATAAGTATCCTAAAAGGGATCCTAATTGGGGTTATGGTTCTTATAAGTCCGTAAAATAGCCAGTTACTAAGTCCCCCGACCCTCCAAGTGGGTGCTCCCCCCCCTCCCTGTAAGAGCTGGGTAATACTCATGATATAGAAATGGTTCATAGGCCTGAAAATGACCCCTAATACGAAGCGTTTAGGGCATACCGGGTTTGTAGGGTTTTGGTTCTATGGGGCTTGGGTTCTTACGCGGCTTCACATATAGGCCTAGGATAGATTATGCTTGAATTGGATTGGGACTCTCAGCGCAATATAGGGGCCTCAATAATGAGACTAGGGTTTTGGGATATATTCTGCTATAGTTATAATAAGGAACCCCGAAACCCTATTCTAGCTACTAAGGCCCCCTATATTATACGCTGACCAGCTCTTCAGGCCTTTTCTTTAGGGTTTCGGCCTTCGTCTGCAGTGCAAGCTGCCTCGGTGCTTGTCGAAGCATCGAAGGTTTCCTTAGGATTTTTTTTGTGTTTTTTGTTCATATAAAACCCAAGAGAATACTAAACAACAATATTTTTGTTATGGTTCTAAGGGGGGTATAGTCATGGTGGTGTCCCTTCATAGCGGCACCTTCCGACACTAGGGTTAGGATGGTTTAGGGCTCAGGGTTTAGGGTATATAGGGCTTGTGCCCTAGTCCTCAAGCCCGGCATGTGAGTCAGCCCCGAAGCCTCTAGACTGCAGTGTTGTCGTGAAGACGCCGAAACCAAAAAAAACACAGAAGAATGCTAGGATGGGATGTCGGGGTGGTGGGGTGAGAAACTTCAGAAGTTTGTAGATTGCACCAGGGCTCCGGTTAGCTTGATAGCTGCTCGTTTGAGACAGACACGCCATCGCTCTACGTGGGCTTTGGATTTCGGGCCCCGGATTGAACCCTCACGGTGCTGTTGACGAACCCTTGAAGAAATCCGTAGACTACCCTTATCGAGCCCTAGAAGTAACCCTCAAACCCTTAACAAAAATCCCGATACATATGCCACTCCCATCCACTCAATCTCGTCACTTTGTCTCCGGGAAGCACGGCCTGCAGATGGGACGCAAAAACCTGGGAGTCTACTGACACTGTTGCAAAGAACGAACAAGCAACGTGAAGCTCATGCTCAGTTTCGGCAGAGCACTGCCTACATCAAAAGCAACTGCCCACATGGTTCTTCACGGTATTCCCGCTTTGCGCGGCGGAAACCTGGCTGAACGCCAGGTCCTGTATAGAAACTGTGGAGCAAGTCCTCAGGTGCCCTGCCACTGAGACAATTGAGTTTGTTTCTCAACTAAAGAGCGGCATGACACTCAGTGTCGATATGAGCAAGGCATTCGACACGGTACATCGGGCCAGACTTCGTGAGGCGTTGGTGTTGGAAGCAGCTTGCTTCCGATTGTCCTTGAAGCCTTTTGCAGTCCTTATAGAACCCTGAAAGGAACCCTTATACTGTCCTTATCGAACCCAACCCTTATACTTATACTGTCACTAGAAATACAACCTTTGAAGGAACCCTTGTATACCGTCCTACACAAGCCATGAAGATCTCGTCAAGGAACCCCATCCGCAGGAGTTCACACCACCCAAGGTGGACGAGGAACTGGTCGGGTCGGCGCCTAAGGGGCACTGTTTCGGGCTGCTACAGACAGTATCTACAGAACCTAGTAGTAGAGTAGGTAACCTTTAACCCTTTTGGGGTAGTCTAGTCTCTATATAATCCCTATATACCCAAAAAGGCTAACCTTTAGGTCCCCATGGTACCCAACAAGTGGGAGAGGCGATAGGAGTTTCCTGTAGTTTTTTTGGGGTTTAGGTTTGGGAGATTCGGGTTTTCGAGGTCTAGGATACGGCTTTAGGGTTTAGGGTTCTTGAGGTATGGGATTTTTCAGGTTTTGGGTTTGAGGCTTAGGCGTTCAGTTTAGGGTGGAGCTGCATAAGGGCTTAGGGTTTACGGTCTGGGGGCTTAGGGCTTTGGGGACTCTCATCTCACGGCAGCACCACCGCACCTTCTAAGTCCAGGCGGCATTGCGATCTTTGCCGTGAATACTGTGCATGCCGGTTCCGCACTTCACCCTGGCTGCCCTAGCGTTGGAGTTTATAAGGGTTCTTGGTTGAGTTGGCTTCGATTGCATACTCCTCTAAGGCCAACAGCTCGACTCCCTTACGCCTTGAGTCGACCTCCAGAGCCGTGGAACTCCCCAGAACCCAAAGCCGACCAGAAATCTCGCAACGCCACCGCATGTCTTCTACCAATCAGGGTGTCCGATCTCTTCTCGCTGCAGTTGCCAGACAAGGCCCACCTTGTTATGTGAGGGCCATCTTTGGTTGAGGCTTTGATGGTCATCTCCGGACGGTCCCCCATGCAGTGCAGTGCCATCCCCGAGCCCACTCCGGAATACACAGTCGCTACGAAAGACATGGCTAGGCTTACTGGGATTACTGGGGTGTGAGGAAGTACAGAGCTTCTGTGTGTGTGTGTGTGTGTCTCATTGAGCCCTCTCAGAGTGTGGGGCTTTGGCGCCAGCTCCAGAACACGTAGCTGATAGAGGCTTTCGTATGCTTTCGTTCTGGCTGTATAAAGCTTTGGCATTGGCGGTGATTTGAAGGTGATTACATTAAGCATGACTTCAATACACTGCTGTCGAAAGCCAGCATCTACTAGAGAAGCGTAGAAGTGGATGTTGTTTCAGTTTGGCCAGAAGGGGGTTGCTGTTCCAAGGAGTGCGCTACAAGCGCCTGATCCATTAAATATACTGAGCCCTTACCCGTTACTTGCTGGTCCGTTGATGATTGGAACACTGTAGATTGATTGGCTATTTGAACGAGCTTCTAGTCCTCACATGCTTGCATTTGGACGAACTCCGTAAGCTTGATGACACCCTGAAAGTCGTATGAATGCTGCACGGCTGATCAAACCTTGCAGCAATCTGAGGCCTAAGCCAGAATGAGTTCGCTCACCCTAATATTCTAATCAACCTTGAAGCCTTTTCTTTTGCTTGTAAGCGCGTGGATATTCAGGGCTTTGGGTACAACTCCAAACCCCAAACCGCTCCAGCTCCATCACCGCTGCCGAGAGCAAAACAGTATCCCAGTTCAGGGTTTAGGGACCGCAAGACAGCGCGCAGGAGACGCTGCAAAGAACTGACACCGACGTGGAGGTGCTCGGATCGGACCAGGTGCCGCTGCTGTGTCGAAGGGCGTTGGGTGTTGGATTTAGTTCAAGGTTTATAGGGAGTAGGGTTTACGGTTTTGGGTTTGCATTTCATTGGACTTCAGGGGTTTGAGAGTTTCAGGATCGATATATACAAACACAGCTTGACGCGTCAGGGCTCCAGGGCGTGTTTTTTCATTTACCCTAAGGATCTAAGGACTCATATATTCAGGCTTTTGGGCCCAAAGACCATACTATATAAGGCTGTTTTGTTCCCTAGGGTTAGGTTCAGGAAATGGGGGGTCGAGTTTCGGATATCGACTTCAAGGTTGGGCCGGAGCTGCTATTGCGAAGTTTCATCACGCACTTCGACTGATAGCGGTTCGGGATTTTTTACAACTTGGAGTATGTCTTGCGAGGTTCTTACCATGGCGATTGTCTGTAGCTGCTGGACTGCCCGAACTTGCGAACATGGGCAGTTTTGGTTTGGGGGTGACAGTTCCGGGACTGAAACATCGTCGAAAGCGGCACCTGTTGATCAGTTCAACTGAAACCCCAAGCCCTCTTCCGACATTGATCACTCATCCCTACTGACAGCACCCTGAACCCTAAATTCCTCCTAAGCCTAAACCCAGAGACTCCCATGCTCCCATGCAACAAGCATGTCTTCACATCCTTCTTACGCCACGTAAGTGGCCCCAAACCCTAAACCCTAAACCCCAAACCCTAAACCCTAAGCCCGAAACCCGAAACCCCAAACCCTAAACCCCAAACCCTAAACCCCAAACCCTAAACCCTAAGCCCTAAACCCTCGGCTCTGGGTTCGTTTCGGCCTCGCTCCAACGAGCATAGCCCCAGCGATCTTTTCAAAAAACACATAAGCAAAAATTAGGATAGGGACATCGCATATAAATCCCCTTATAATGAAGCCCAATAAGGCAGGGATATTACCATAAAATGCTTATGCTTAGGTGCTTTTTCGGTCCCTAATCTAAAGCATGGCATAGCCCAAGATGCGTCCACAGAGCCTGTGGCCTGGAACCCTAAGAACACCGAATTCTGCGGCCTTAATGTTCCTTAAGTAGTAGGGAATTGGGGTCTAGGGTTTAGGAGAGCCGTACGTAGGGTTGGGGCGTCCTCAGATTTGTGCTTGAACTGAAAGGCAGACCAGCGTCGACTTGTCTTCTACAACAGCCACTGGTTAGCACAAGTCAGCGTAGAGTTTAGGGTTTAGAGTACGGGAAGGTTTTCAGGATTTGGCCGGCTTGGTATGTTGGGGATCATCCTATAGTGTTCTTTGTAAGGAAGCCTGAATGAATAATTACCAACATGATACCTTACGGCTCCATATTACAACTATACTATGATATACCCCAAACCCTGACCTTATTCCAGTTCTAAAGCCCTTTCTACTACAATGCGTCTAGAAACCGTTTTAAAGGAACCCTGAAAGAAACCTCTAAAGGAACCTTATTCTAATCCCTATAACTTGAAGGACCAGCTCACGGCTGGTAAGTTTGCGCCGGAGCATAGGGAGTCCTAAGCTCCAAGAGTACAAGGAGGGACCCTTGATAAGGACCCCTAGGTATATACCCTTAATATAGCTATTATATACCCATTATATAGCCCATTATAGGGTAGGGGTCCCCATTAAGGGTCCTTCCTTTTCCCCTTTGATAAGAAGGGAAGGTTCGGAGACCTTTTGGGGGGTATGAGGGTTTGGGGTTTAGGGTTTCGGGGTTAGGTGGAGTCCTTCCGAGCCGAAACAGATGTCGGACTTCCCCTAGGGATCTAAGGACTCATATGTTAAGGTTTTTTGGCACAAAGACCCTACTATATAAGGCTTTTGGGCTATTTTGGTTTGTAGGGTTCTAGCTGTATGGAAGATTTTTGAGGTCACTCCTGCCGACGTTCTTCTTTGCAGCCATCCCTTAGCAAGTAGGCTTTGTGGCTGTGTTGGGAACCAGAACCTGGTAACCTAAATCCGGCTCTACTGTAATTCCTCTGCCCTAAAAACTTATGGTGTTTGCTCACCCTACCCGGTGTCTCGATATTCGGAGGTCACGTATTGGTTTAGGTGCTTAGGCTAAGATACACGAAGTCTCGTTATCCGAGTTCTAGACCATCTCTTTGGGGGTGCTGTGTCTGCATGGTGTGCTTTAAACTAGGAGGCCTTATTATCATCAGAATAGGGATCCTTTAAGGGGCGCCTACATGGCTGCTTCATGGGTTACGATTTGGGTTTGGTACTGTAGATCTGTTTCGGGTTGTGTGTGTGTGTGTGTGCGTTGGGTTTCGACTTTCTTAGATAGCGAACGGGGGAACTTTAAACTTTTTGGCTTTATATATGAGCTCTATCATAGAAAGTTTGAACTTTGGGGGGGCCCGGTTGTTGAAGAAGAGAGCTTTAGAAAGCCAGATGCTTCAGCCACGAAGCTGCAATCCTCAAGCGAAATCTACATCCCGACAGCCGATCCGAGGTTTCTATCCCAAAATATGGGCGGTTGCCAAAATTAGGGTCCCTTTTTGGGTCCCTACTATAATGCGGCACCCATTACTTAGGGTACCCAAAAAGGGACCCTAATTTTGACAACCACCCATATAGAGGCCTGAATGGTCAGTAATGTTGTATAGTCGACGTGATTACACAATAGTCTCATACTACTTGCTCCAAAGCCCTTTTTTTGCATTATCAAGGCCCGCATCGGATTACACAATCCTCTTCGTGCTCAGGCTGGCGCGTGGACATGCACAAGCAGCTGCATCGGATCCAGGCAGCGGAACTTTGGAACAAGTTCTTAGAGCCCAGGGCTTTGGTCTCATGGTCTGGAGGGCTTGAGGGGTTTAGGGTCTCCGGGTCAGGGTCGGGGTGTTCGTGTGTCTGGAAAATGCACGTCGGTGTCGGTCCGGCTAATTTTGCAAGATGATACAAATCAACCTTAGCTGTACTTTTCCGAGGATTTTTGGTGCAAAGGTTTCAGCACTCACCGGCTGAACATACTACCGGCAATATGCTGATATTTCGAGTAGTCCAACCAGACTATTGATTCCCATGATATGCTTTGCTAAGCTGCTTGATCCGTATCACAAGCTGTAAGGAAATTACATACTTGAGGGGCACCAGTCCTTTTTTGGGCCCGCGGATGCTTCCTTGGACTGTCGGCCCTAGGCTCCGAAGTTTAGACCTGGGAACCCGCAGCCTACAGCAACCCTGGTGATAGCCTCTACTGCGACCCTTCGGTGAACTGTCTTAACGAATTCTCTTCAGCTACTCTGATTGTTAAGACTCTTACTGGCTTTTGAAAGTTGAGTGCCTCGGGGACTCGCTTTTTGGGAAGCAGCAGTTTTGCAAGGCCTGCATTCAGGGAAGTGTCGGGTTTGAAGTTTGGGGTTGAATTTTGGGTTTGGGAGTATAGGATTTAGGGTTTTGGGGAATTGATCTTTTTGGGTTTGTGTGTTTAGGAAATGAGACCTAGGGTCGCTTTGAACTTGGAGCCTGTCTTGCCAGAGGCCGCAGACGACGATGGCACTGCCGGGCACTTGGTGGTAGGGGCTTTTGATTGCCAGGCGATAGGGGTTGAACGGGGGGTCCAAGAAGGACGCTTGGACTACTGCTGCTACTGCTGCTGCTGCTCGTCACCCTACTCCAACGCCAAGGCCCAGGCCTACGCCCACGCCTACGCATACGCCTACTTCTACTGCTGCTGGTGCTGGTGCTGGTGCTGCTGGTACTACTACTACTACTACTACTACTACTACTACTACTACTACTACTACTACTATTACTACTACTACTACTACTGCTCCTACTGCTACTACTACTACTACTACTACTACTACTACTACTACTACTACTACTACTACTACTACTACTACTATTACTTCTACTACTACTACTACTACTACTACTACTACTACTACTACTACTACTACTACTACTACTACTGCTACTATTGCTACTGCTACTACTACTACTACTACTACTACTACTACTACTACTACTACTACTACTACTACTACTACTACTACTACTACTACTACTACTACGAGTACTAATACTACTACTAATACTACTACTACTACTACTACTACTACTACTACTACTACTACTACTACTACTACTACTACTACTACTACTACTACTACACCACCTCTTCTTGTACGTCTACTACTACTACTACTACTACTACTACTACTACTACTACTACTACTACTACTACTCCTACTACTGCTACTACTGCTACTACTGCTACTACTGCTACTACTGCTACTACTGCTACTACTGCTACTACTGCTACTACTGCTACTACTGCTACTACTGCCACTACTGCCACTACTGCCACTACTGCCACTACTGCCACTACTGCCACTACTGCCACTACTGCCACTACTGCCACTACTGCCACTGCCACTGCTACGACTACTGTTACTGCTGCTGCTACTGCTACTGCTACTGCTACTGCTACTGCTGCTGCCACTGCTACTGCTACTACTACAGCTACTACTACAAGCCACTCCGTCGGAATGATGTGAAGCCGCAGCTCTTAAGCAAGCGACTACACCATGCAGTCCCGCTTCATATTTATGGAACACAGACAGCAGCAAACCGCCGATTAATCGATTATCCCATGCCCAAGTCTCGGAATTTCTAGAAGCGCGCCCCAAGTAGCCTGAAGGCCTTTAAAGGAGCCTTTGCTAGTACTCTTTTAGTAACCCAGATCGACAGTTGCTTCATGACATCCTTTCCTGCGACGACTCAGGAGTTGGGTTGCTGGGGCAGGCTACCTTGCTGCAAATGGGGGCTTGGGTTTGGGTTTCGGGGTCTCTGTTTAGGGTTTGAGGGCTTAGGGTTGAGGGTTGGTGAAAGGAAGGCTCCATATCCCGGATCCTGACATTGTTAGGACTCATGTTCGGGTCACTCATCCCATATCGAAGTTTCCGCCAATACGGGGTACCTTATTTGGGGTCGTTATAATCGAGATCCTACTATTCATCTGGGTCCCCTATTTTCAGAAACTCCCATATCTTGGGCGGGACAGAGCATGAGATCTTCAGGCTGTGAACCGAAGTGCAGGAACAACTTCGAAGTTTGCTCTCCGGAATCTGCCGCGGGTACCTCCATCTTAAACACAGAACTCTCTACTCGAAGTACTCGAAGTGCAGAACACCAAGCCCTGAACTCCAAAACCCGTCCTAAACCCCGAACTACGTCCCGAGCCCTGAACTCCTACACCCAAGACGGCGACGCCTAAATGAATATCATCCTGCACCTTGAAGCATGGAGCCCCAACTCAAAACCTCGAGGCTTAAACCCTACACCTTGAACCCGCGAACCCAACCCTGGTTGAGCCATTCACTCTAGACCCCGATCTGCAATTCCTAAAACCCTATAACTCCTAATCCTAACCCCCTCAAACCCTAAACCCTAAACTCTGACTCGAATTGAAAGGATGAAGAAGTCCATCGTGGAGACGTTTGCTCCTCCCATTACCAAGGCCAGAGCAGCTAGGAGGGTCAAGGGTGTCAGGGCTGTAGGCAGGAGGGCTCCTTTATGGGCTTAGTAGCTGAGTAGATGCACTTTACACTTTTTGGGACAATATTACCCACTATAAAACTGAAAGTGTACACTTTTGGGGGGCTTAGGATCCCTGTAAAGGGGAGATGCTTTAGGCAGCTTAGGAGGCAGTCTGGCGTCTCAGAAACAGGCTCTACCAGGGTGGTCAGGGTGTGGGATAGAGCCGGGGGAGTGAGAGGCATTGGTTTTTCGTGCGACTCATATATTGTTGACGGAGATAGAGACGATGGTGTTTCAACCAAGAGATATTTCCTTCCAGCCTGAGCCAACAGCTTTGGAGAACGCCCAAGTTGCATCAATGAGGCGTAAACTAAGTTTGAACCGATTCATTTCCTTGATACGAACCCTTTTGCCCACCAGCATGGCGCAAGTATACACAATCTAACGCACTCGTTCCGCAACTGGCCCCAGCACAGGAAAATGTAGCCCCATCCAGAGTAGTTGTTCCAAATCTGGCTACAAAAGCCAAGTATGAGACGATTTGTTGGGGCAATGTGACATTTGCTTGCTTGTGGCTCCAAAGTTATACACCTGCCCTTATAGGATCCTTAAGGGGGCTTAGGGAGTACTAGGGAGAATTAGGGATCACTAAGCTATATACCCCCCTTGGACCCCCCTCCCTTAAGGATACTACAATGCTCGGGGGTCGGGTTAGGAGCCTTGGGTGCATACAAGCATTTCCATCGTCAATATCCAGGTGCTGAATATTGTCTGGATACTTGGAGTCTCGGGCTGTACAGTAGGGCGTTTTAAAATATGCAAATTCAAGATAACTAAAAACTTTTGAATTTGAATAGTTTTAGTCATTTTTTCTTTGCAGGATGTTTGGGATTTGGGCCTTTGAGTCTCAGCCTGCTTTGGGTCTATCTACACCCGAAGTCAAAACACATTGCAATACTATCACAGGAAAACGTGATGATGGCCAAGGGCTTTGTGGACATCAGCGCCCCTTGGATATGAAGTGAGTTGACCTGTAGCGGAATTGCGAGTCGCAACACCGACAGGTTTATTGGTTTGTGCAAGATTCCCTGAACCCTAAGCCTTAAACCCTAAGCCATGGGGAACCCTATGGGTCCATGCACCCGGATAATAAATACTTTGGGCCCAATGTACCCATATAGGGAATACTTTAAGGCCAATGTGTATACTATTTAGGTACATGGACCCTTAAGGGAAGTTACTCAGGCCTTGTGGGTTTGAGCTCTGTGCGATTCGGCCGAAGTCATCTGCACAATTGGCCACTTTTCCGTGATGTATTGGGATACGGTAGCCGTATTAAAGCCACATAATAGGGGCCTTCATCGTTGGAATAGGGTTTGAGGGTTTTTTTGTACTGTAACAATAGCATATTAATAATGAGGAACCCCCAAAACCCTATTCTGGTTATTACGGCCCCTACAGTAGGTACCTGAGCTTCGAGCTGCAGTGGGTGCCGGGTGTCTGTTGGCGGTCTCCAGGGTTCCACTTGCAAGAAGCTTAGTGACTGAGTCAGGAAGAAAAAATATCCGTACCTGGAAGAGACACCTGTAGCCGAACTGGTAGACCAACCCATCCTCCCCCTGCGATCCTCACAACTGGCGCGCTATGACAATGCCAATGCCAGGATTTGAAGTTAAATTCCCGAATCCCTAAACCCTGTAACCCTATAAGCCCTATAAACCCTAAACCCCAACCCTAGACCCTATAAGCCCTATAAACCCTAAACCCCAAAGCTTCGAAATTCAAGCTACCTCTTGCTTAGATCCGCCATCCTACCGACGAAGAAGTCCACGAGGATGACGAGATGATGGAGGCCGTAAAGGACCTCCCGGCTTCAGTGCAGCCATGAAAAGTTTCCGAAAGTTAGGGGTACCTTTAAAGGGATCCTGTAAGGGTTCCTTATTTTTAATATGCTGCATTCCTTGAAGGGCTACTGTAGGTACTATAAGGGTTCCTTTTCAAGGATCTATAAGGGTTTAAGGTGTCAAGGACCTCGCGGCTTCTGCTGACGTGGTTCGAGCCATGAAGGAGTTTCCGAAAATTAGGGTACCTTTAAAGGGGTCTATAGGGGTTCCATAAAGGGTTTAGGGTTTAGAGTTTCCGAAACTTAGGGGTACTCTATTTGGGGGGTCCTTATAATGAGGATCCTACTATGTAGGGTACTAGACTAGGCCCATGAAGTATCGGCACCCCCACCTCCAGAAGACCCAATCAATGACCCGAACGAAAGACCCTTCAAAGACGCTCGGTCCGTGTATAGATGCATAAGGAGTGTAATGTACCCAGGTATGCAGGCACGTATGTATGTATGTATGTACAAAGGTAGTTGGTTACACGCGCACCAGGCGCCACGATATATCGTGCCTTCCATTAGGGGGGAGGGGGGGAGGGGGGGGAGGGGGGGGGGTTAAGAACGACCTCTGGCCTCGTATGCATCTACAGACCAAGATTTCAAGTTTCTGGTATGTCAGCTGCTCACAGAGCGACAAGGCATCGGTCAAGCGTCTGAGATATGTTTTGCGAATTTCTGCTCCAGACCTGTAGCTGGGTCACCCCAGGCCTCAACCCTAGGTACAGGGCTTTCTGTGGTCCTTCAGGTTCCGGTGCGACTTTGGCGTGCAGGTTGCGAGTCTTTCGGGTTCAGAGTGTCTAAGACAAGAGAAAACCACACCCCAAAAACAGCATTTCCTGGTGTAAATTAGCTGATTTATCAATAAAAAAGAATAGTTGGGGGCTCCTGATAATAACTTGAATTTACACCAAAATCATACCAAAACCCAGGAAATAAGCACATTCAGACCCTGCAACGTAACAGGGCGCCTCACGCGCGTGTGACCTAGTTAGTTGTGTTATGCAGACCAAAGAAGCCTTGGATCTGCCCCGCTGCCTTCTACTGCACTACGTCAGCTTGTGGTTGATAGGGATTAGGGTTTAAGGGTTTAGGGTTCAGGGTTCACCCCAAACCTCAATCTCGACCTACATCTTTCGCCTAAGCCCCTAAAGCGCCCTAAGCCGTTAACCGTAATCCTCAGCTCTACATGGGTGGTTGTCAAAATTAGGGTCCCTTCTTGGGTAACCTCAATAATAGGTGCCGTATTATATTAAGGACCCCAGAAGGGACCCTAATTTTGACAACTACCCGACATGATCTCCGGGGACGATGTGGATCTACAGGGCTCGAGGTGACGCTGCGGGGACCCTAGCCTCATCCACAGCAGAGGCTCGCAGTTTCAGGATTTAAGGTTTAGGATTTAAGGTTTCAGGATGTAAGGTTTCAGGACTAAAGGTTTCATGATTTAAGGTTTCAGGATTTAGGTTTTAGGATTTGTTCGGTTTCATTCGGGGGTTTGTAACTAAGTGCTCAGTTTGGGGTGGCCCAAACCCAACCTCCTCAAACCTGTAACGCTGAGTCCTGGAAGCCCTAAACCTGCGAACCCAAAAACAAGCCTAAAAACCCTAAACCCTAAACCCTAAACCCTAAACCCTAAACCCTAAACCCTAAACCCTAAACCCTAAACCCCAAAAACAAGCCTAAAACCATGGGCCTGAAATCCTAGTGCTTCCACTGGCAGGACGTCACGGCCGGAAGCAGTGAGATGAACAAGAAAAAGACGGGGCCCTGGCACCGCCTTATAGTACCGTGCAGGTTTTGGTGTTAGTAGGATCGCTAGTAGGGCTCTACTGCTTTGTTGAGACCTTACATTTCGGGATGCCAGGCTGCGGCATGCGAGCATCGGTCCGTGTGTGTGTGTGTGTGTGTGTCTGTGTGTGTGTGTGTGGGTGTGTGTGGGTGTGGTGTGTGTGTGTGTGTGTATTTGTGTTTTGTGTTTGTTAGATTGACTTTCCCGATTCAGTTATATGCGAGCCCATCATTAGGACTGCACCTACCAAGCACTGAGTGCATCGGACATGCGGCGTTGCGCAAGCTGTAAGGTCGCCGGTTTTGTATTTACATGATGCGGGGGTTGTATTTAGGGTTTAGGGTTTAGGATTCTGCAGATATTCCTTGCCTTAGCAGCGTGACTGAGAGTTTCGACCGAGATAGGCTGGAGCATTGCTGGCCAAAGTTCAGATGCAGGTGGTCCTGCACTTCATGGGAGCTTCCGAAAATAGGGGACCCTAATATAGTACCCGAAAAAATGTAGTACCCTAAATAGTAGGATCCTTATTCTGAGGACCCCAAAAATGAGGTACCCCGAATTTTCTGGAAACTCCCTCATACATTGCTGGAGGATGACCCTGATGGCTGGCGAACTGCTTTACGTTGCGTCTGGGAAAAGTTGGTGGAGTGATGCACAACATGCACACAAGTTGGTGGCGGCGAGCTAGTTGGTGGCGGCGAGCTTGACGGAGCCATTGCTTACCCGAGGCCACTGTAAAAGCCCAGTCTAAGTATAGTCGGTGCTTAGGATCACGGGTTTAGGTGCTCTCGACCGAACAACCTATACACCCGTGCTCCTGCTACAGGGCCCAAGCCTGCGTCCCAATACTTGGCACCCGAAACAGGGATCCCTGAATCAAACCGTGGGTCCTAGACCATACCTGTAGCCCCCCAGCAGCCACACTTTTATCAGGAAATTTGTTATGAACCATATAACTCATACAACGAGGCCACGATAAGGAAGCCTTATACAATACTATGTAGCAGGATATCAACCCCGGTATATCTTCAGACAAAGCCTTATACAAGCCCAAAGAATCCGAAGGATCCCCAAAACAACCCACACAACCGCTATAGCAATTCAGGAACCCTACATGAGCCCCTAAAAAATCCGGAGCGCCGGTCTGTGAGGTTGATCCGTCACTTAGACCGGCGTGCAGCGCGGAACCCGGATCAGGGTTTAATGTTTAGGGTTCAGGTTGGAGGGCTTTCGGGATTTGGGCTGTTTTTCGAAAGGTGCATATATATATATATATATATATATATATATATATATATATTCATATAGCATCCACTTTGACCCTCAAGTACTGCCTAGATAGGTACTTCGAGGTCAAAGTATATGCTACATGGGTGCATGGACCCTTAGCGTTCCAGAAAGATCAGGGTCCAATATAGGGTTAAGGCTATAGGGTTTACGAGTTTGGGGGGGGGTCAACAAAGTTCAGGATCCAATTTGGCGGCATGAATGCTTCGTCAGTAGTACCCAGAAACCCCAAAGTAGTCCCTTTTGGGGGTTCATATATAGATTCCTATAAGGTAATCCCAAAAAGGAACTACTACGGGGCCTCTGGGTATAGTACCTCCTGCAGTCCGTTCCCGTCTACCTGTCCATCTCTCTAAAAACTTTGCATCCATCTGTGTGTCTCTTCCTAAACATACTCGTACCACCATGCACCCCCAAGGCCCCGCTGTATAACAAGGCCCTCATTTTTGCATTTGGGGAGGATTTGTGCCGGCTTTTATTTGCGAGTTTCCGAGAATGGGGACCCTAATAAACAAACCCTAAATAGTAGGATCCCTATTATAACGACACCAAAATAGGGTAGGCTTAATTTTCGGAAAGTCCCATTTAGGGGAGGACAAAGGGTTTTGCATCTAGGTGGGGGGCGGGGTTTAAGCGTTCACGGTTTGGGGTTCGAAGTTTAGGACTTAGGGAATGATCACGGGACTTAGAGACCAGTCTGTGAGTTAGGGTTAAGTAAACTGGAATTTTTAATTTTGGTTACTTGTCAAACCAACATACCTACTAAGTCCCCTTCATCTTTCAAGTAGAGCTTGACAGCCGTTTTATTTTTTGCGTGGACACAATCCTTTTAAGGGATGTGCAGGATTGTAGTTGGCACAGCACCGCAAATCCTACGCCCCAAGCCGTGCACCCTCAACCCCAAAGATTGAAGCCTCGAAGTTCCCGTCGAGCTTTCAAATCCCGAACGGACGGCCGAGATGCTGGCGAAATTCTTCGGCATGTCACCTGCGGCATGTTTTAAGTAGGTTTTTTGGGTGATAGCATTTTGCCAGACCCCAGACAAAGCCAGATAAACCCTAAACCCGTGCCAAAACATCTAATGCCCCTAACGCAACCGTTCGGATTTGTTTTGGTCGCAATTATTTGAGTATTTTTGAGATGTCTGGGGTTGGGGCCTCAATCCTACGCCCTGAGCCCGGCAACACAAACCCTAAAAGCCTACCATCGGGGTCGGAATCACTGACAATAAGCAAAGAAGTTGATAGGTTTTCAGGGTAGACGCTTAAGTTTCAGTTCCTGTATATTCATGGCATAGTTTACCCCAAATCCCCATTCCAATCATCAAGGCCACCATGTTACTTGAGGTTGAAGGCTTCGGAGACTGAACCTGGGCTCTTTAGAGATCAGATTTCAGTACGGGGTAAACGGTTTAGAGTTTATAAGATTGGGCTTAACCCATAGGCCCCAAAGTACTTCCTTTTTGGGATTACCTTATGGGATTCTATATATGAACCCCAACAAGGAACTACTTTGGGCCTTAGGCTAGGCTTAAGGAGTTTCGGGTTTGGGGCTTTATAGGGTTTCAGGCTACTCGGACGACGGAGTCTGCGACCCACGTAGCCACTTGCATACTGACTAAGCTTGCTTGACCACATGCCTCAAAGTAGAGACCTGGCGAGGTTCAAACTGTCTTTTGATGAAGAAGGGCTAGGTGATCCAGAAACCTAAGCCCTCAACCATTCTATGAATGCTGTTTATCCCTAGACCCCCCCGAACCCTCTAATATACTCCAATACCCACTATAAAGGACCATAGGGGCTCTATTAAAGAGCCATTGGGGGCCCTGCTCCGGCTTGTCTTAGGGCTTTGGGGTTCTCCCGGCAAGGCTCAGCCCCGACACTGTGCTCCAAGGCAAGGTCGAGTTCAAGTGACTACCGCTCTAAAGCCATATAGAACTGTAAGACTAGGGCTTTTGGGCTCAGGGGTTTAGGGTTTATGCTTTAGGGGTTAATGTAGGGTTTGAGAGTTTTTCGGGATTTAGGGTTTAGCGGTTTAAGTTTCAGGGGTGTGGGAGTAGGGTAAGCTCTTCTTCCGTCCTGCCAGGCGAATGGACCGGCACTGCATCCACGGAAAGCACAATGAACCCGGCCTACAGGAGCCAGAAGTGCCATTTATAGGGCTTGTATAGGGATCGTGGGCCTCATGGGCCTTATAGGCCTTTCACGTGCTACAGGTTTATGGGCCTTTGTGTGTTAGTGGCTTTATACTGTTTTTGGGATGGGTTAAGTGTTTTTGGGCTTTCGACTGATTTCGTACTTTCAACTAGCTGCTAGCACTGATGTTGCTGCCCTCAGTACTGTGATTCTGAGGTGGACGTTCGTGAAGACAATTGTAACTGGGGTACGGCCCCCACTCAGTAATAGTTGAATAATATTCATAATATAGATATAGTAGGACCTTAATAATAGCCCTATTATAGACTCTTACTGTATGGGGGCCGTACCTAAATTGTAAGTTTCACTCCCTGGCTGTTGTTCTGAACTCCGTTTTGTCAGTGGCATCTTCTACACTAGCAGATCAGCACTTCTACTCCCTCACAAAGCCCTGAACCTTAAAGCGCAAAACCCTAAAGCCCTAGACCCAAAAATCCTCAACCCCTGAGCCCTAAAGCCCTAGTCTTGTATGGACGGCCACCAGTTTTACGAGATCCTCTTCGGAAGAGTGCATTGGTGACTTAGGCTCGGACGCACTCCATTGTTTCTTGTTCGACAGCCCAGGGATGAGTTCGACTCCTTCCCAACATGTTGAGCCGTTCTACTCTTCCGTAAACCCAAAAATCCCTAAACTTATGGGCGTGGGGTAATTGGTAGTTGAACATCCCTGTAGTCCATACATTGTACTACCTGTGCAATATACACCCCCCCCAACCCTGCTCCATTGCCCCGCTACTTTAAACTCCAACCAGGTTATAGCGACGGCTTTCGGATTTAGATCGAAGGGGCTTTCAGGGGGTGAAGTCTTTTGTTTTTTGTGGGTTGCAGCCGGTTGGGGCTCAGTTGTGTAGATTTTCAATCCGGTGTGTGGAGGTCAGAGGTTTGTAAAGAGATCCCCGTTCCACCTCGGGCACCTCTACCCTATGCTGCTTCCAGAAACAGCACTCTGAACCCTCAAACCCCGGGCCGCTTCCAGAAACAGCTGGAGAAGTTGGAGGCCTTCAAAAGAGATCATATGCCTGACCCCCGGAACGGAAGACCATGATCCGGACTTGAGTAACTAATCAAGAGGGTCCATGTATGCTACTGTTTGGGAATTAAGGTCCCCAAAGCCATATTACGGATGGTCTTTTGAGACCGAACTCCAGAAATGGTAGTATTTGGGATCCTCTGGGTAAATGTTATGGTGGCCACTATGAGGTGCTTGATAGTGACTTTTGTCTTGAAGTGTGCGTTGACTTTGGCAGAAAAATCGAACTTTTCGTTGGAGCAACTAACACGCAGCGAGATCTCTCTCCTTGTTAAGTGTCAACGAATTTCGGAACAAGCTGCTGATGCCATTACTTGGTTTCTCATGCTCCCCACCAAGACACGCTGTGATCTCATTCTCGCAGGCCCCCACATATGGAGTTTAGGGGTTATGGTGGTCCCTGTAGAGGGATCCATACAGGATCCTTAAGGGTTCCTATAAGCCTGTAGTCTCCTTTTTTGGTTTAACCAGTTAGAAATTAAGGATCCTATAAGGTAACCCCGAAAAGGAACTACAATGGAGACTATAGGAGGGATGCTATACCCTAAGGGTCCATGTACTCATATATCTCTATATGGGTACATGGACCCTATAGGGATAAGGGGTGCTTCGGTCGGAAGACTTGAACCCTGGCCTCCACCCGTACGGCTCTGGGGCCATGCGATCGGCCGGACGGACGGTTGAAAGTCAATACTTGGGGTTTAGGGTTCGGGGGTTTAGGGGTTTAGGGTTTAGGAAAATTTAGGGTCTAGGGTTTAGGAAAATTTAGGGTTTAGGGTTTAGGAAAGTTTAGGGGTTCAGGGTATAGGGGTTCAGGTGTATTGGGCCCCAGGGACCCCATTGAAAACCCAAGTCTAGCCCCGGAAGCATTAAACAGATGCCATGTTCAGCTCTGCAACACCTTAAGAAAGCTGTGCGGAATCCCTCCGAGAATCCATCCGTGCAGATCAGTAGTTATATACGATTTAGATTTATGGGTTCAGGGTTTTGTGCTGTTGTTTTGTACATCCAACGTGGCACCTTCATTGCCGCTGAGGGGGGGCCTCGGGGAAGCCATGAAGGAGACTTTTGCAGGCGCCGATGTGAGGGCTTACAGTTTGAATACCTTGGGTTCCCCTAAGACTCCAAGTATACAAAGAGTACCCACTTTGGGGTCTAAAGTCTATAAATAGTACCTACTTTCGTCTATGTGCAGTCCTGGGGTTCAGGGTCCTGACCAGTAGCGTCTGGTCAGAGTGAGAGATGTCTTGGCAATAGCTAGTGTACCTCGTGGGCCTTATAATCCCAGCATCTCTGGCGCAGTTGTAGTGGTGAAGAGCATTGTTGTACGATTAGGGCACACGAAAACTGTATGTGTTGTTGAGACGTTTACTGCGACGTAATGCGGAGCAGGAACAGGCAATACTAGTTTGTCACACCCTTGTACACCTTCTCAAGTAAACCTGTTTTATATACAGCCCCTTCAAAGAAATCACAAAGCCTTCATCCACAAACCCTCTAAAGCCTTGCTCTAGTTGCTGAGGACCACATGGGACGTTGCCCCTGCTAGGTTGCCGGAACTACGAGCAAAGCCATAGATCCCCCACAAAAAACGACCAGCCACCTTGGCACGGCCTTGCATTACTTTATCAAACCCTCCAACCTGCAAGCCGCTTGCCAGAAAGCACGGTGAAAGAGCGCCGGCAGCAAGAGCTGCTGAACCTCGATATCCGCCGAACCCTGTGGACTGAGAAGGAGCCCTAACAGGTTTAGGGTTTGCGGTTTGGGATTCAATATTTAGCGATAGGGTTTGGCCTGCTTTGCAGTAGCTTTTCGGAGCTTCTGGGCACGTCATCTTGCATGCGGACAACTGCAACTCAGCATGGAAGTGAAGAAGAAGAAGCTCAAGGTCGTGGGTTTTAAAGGGGTTTGGGACTGACAAAGATCCCGAACAGGAGTCAGAAAGGCCGCGACAGCTACCATAACCTAGACTGTTGTACGGCTCTGTTAGTTCTACCAATGACATGAGGGCTCAGGTATTGACCCAATGTAGGGTTGGGCTGTAGCACTTTGGCTGAAAAGCGGTTGGGTCGCCCATGGTTGGCCTTTTGGGGGTTTCCTTCTGCACTCTGAATACTACTCGCAGGGCATGAGCTACTCTTCTTGTGAGGAGGCGGGTGTAGACGAACCGTCATGTAGCTGTAGTAATGTCGTAGCTGAGGTCCTGCCATGTCTGAGTCGATGCTACTTAGTCGACGTTGGGGATGTGTTGTGCATTGTGCGACTTTGATCTGACTGTATTGTACAGTCTGAGCATGAATATGAGCATAAACGCGCATCTCAAAACTGTAACCTCGGTCATGTGCGCAAGAATTTGACCGGTTGCTCAATAACCTGCAGTCGATCAGGGTTTCCAAAAATTCGTGTACGGGAGGAGGTAGAGCAAAGAGATCTGATCACGGAACTGCTACAAGGATTCCAGACAAGCGCCCTGGGTTGAGGCTGAGGATGTAGGGCTTAGACACGTGGCCGTTGCACTTGGATGGAAGCTGCCTTAAGCCGTACTGTGTCCGACCGTTGAAGTTTTGAGGTGTTGCTGATGTAGGGATAAAGAACCCATAAGCTCTCAACCGGTGAAGCCCTTGGCTTCCCCTGGAAGAGGAAATGGACAAGGCCATCCAGAGCATCAAAGACGGCATGGAAAAATGGGAGCAAGACAAGGAGAAAGAGGCCAGGGCTGTCGAATTATCTCTACAGTAAAGAGGCATGAACGGTCGCAAAGCCCTTATCTAATCTCTACAGCCCCATGCTAGCGGTTTACAGTGAAGCATCACGAATGCCGCAGCCGCTAAACGATCCTGAGTGCGGGTTCGCTGTACATGCGCCACCGCGTAACTCCCTAGAAGGCCTTGCCTCTTCAAACGAGAAATATCCGTTGACTTGTTGGTTCGATGTCTATTGCATACATGAGGGTCCTGCAAAAAAAAAATGTGGTGTATATCGTCATATAATATGTACATACATGTTCCTTTCGTCGGTAAGGCATACAACTATTCAGCTGTACAGGTATACCCTTCTCTAACTTACCTTTGGTTAGTAGGGAATGAAGGAATGATAGTAATATATAGTATAATAGTACCCATTCCTTCATTCCCTACTAACCAAAGGTAAGCTAAGACACTAACCCTGCACCACGACGATCGCCAAACCCAAGAAAGTCCTGATCTCCAAAACTCTGGGGCTCTTGGGTGGGAGGGTTTGAGGGTTTGGGCTACAGGGTTTAGGTTTTAGGGTTATAAAATGCCCGTTATATATATATATATATATGTATATATATATATATATGTACTCATGGGTCGAGGGGTTAGGGTTCAGGATTTAGGGATCCCTTTGCCCTACGAGCCTACGACATGCCCTGCACCCTTGTGCAGGCGAAGACACAGGCGTGCCCCAGCTACCAGCGAAGCTGACATGTGTTGAACCGGGTGCACACCCATAGGCCCCATAGTAGTTCCTTTTCGGGGTTCATGTTTTGAACTCTATAAGGTAATCCCAAAAAGGAACTACTATGGGGCCTATGGGTAGGGTTGAGGGGGCATCCTTTACTTCCGCATGTCAGAGCTATCGCATAAAGCATCTCTACTGCCATGTCCGCGATGAATGCCATCATTGACATGTTCACTTGTATCACGTGTCATGTTTATGATGGCCCAACCATCAACCTTAGAGTCCTCTATACAATCTCACAAAACCACAAAAACCACCGAAACCCCAACGCTCATTAGACTGCACGGTGACGGTTTTTAAATATATGGGGGCCAGGCCAGCCGCACTGGCCGCAGAGGTAGTATAAAATATTTGTTTAAATCCCCACCATATTTTAATCCCAGTATGACGTGATCTAGCCTTCATTCATAAAAAGGTGAAGGCTGGAATGCTGGAGGGTTGAAGCTGGAAGGGGTTTAGGGCTTGAGGGGTTGAAGGCTGGAGTGCTGGCTGGAGGAAGGCGGGAAGGTTTGACTTCCACCCTAAACCCTGAAACGCTTAAACCCTAAACCCGAAACCCATGAAAAGGGTGGAAGGCTGGAAGGCTGGAGGGGCTGAAGGTTGGAGCGGTTGAAGGCTGGAATGCCTTGAAGCCTTCCACCCTCAACCTTCCAGCCTTCCTCCAGCCCGCCCTAGCCTTGCAGCCTTCAAACCTTTCCTCCTCCACGCCCAGCCCAGCCCTCCAGCCCTCCAGCCTTCCAGCCTTCCAGAAGGCTCTGGAGGGCTGGAAGGCTGGAAGGCTGGAGGGCTGGGGAAGGCTGGAGGGCTGGAAGGCTGGAGGGCTGGGGAAGGCTGGAAGGCTGGAGGGCTGGGGAAGGCTGGAAGGCTGGAGGGCTGGGAAAACTGGAAGGCTGGAGCTGGAGGGTTGGGCTAAAGGAAGGCTTGCTGGAAGGCTGGAAGGTGGAAGGCTGGAGGCTGGAGGAGGGCTGGGCTTGGGGCTGGAGGAAGGCTTGAGGAAGGCTGGAGGGCTGGCTCGGTTTGGCTTGAACCTAAAGCTGAAAGGTTTGGCTTCTACCTGAACCCTAAACCCTTAAACCCTAAACCCCAAAATCCTAAACCCCAAACCCTCCGGATATTTTATTTCGAGGCGGGCCCGGGCGATGTTTCACGGAGGTAGTGTAATATACCTGTTTAACCTATTTAAATATCCGTGTATTTAAAAACAGACGCCGTAGGATTTCCGGCTTGCAGGGGATTAGGGCTAAGCAGTCCAGTGAGTTTGGGTGCTTAGTGGCCAGGGTTGGCAGGTTAAAAATTCTAGTGAAGTGAGTTGAGCTGTGTATGAGAGCTGTTGGCGAGGGTTTCAGGATTCTGCGTGGAGCTTGGGGTTGTTTTGGGTGTTAGGGATGTTAGGGAGTTTCGTTGCTGAAGGTGGTGGGTTTTTGCATCCCTGATCCACCATTTAGGTACTGAGCCATTGGATGTGTGGTGTGACGAGGCCTATGGTTGTCACTACAGGTGAACGTGACGAATGCTACCGAATTCTCATCCTGAGCAGTTCTGTTCTCAACGCCATCATGCCAGCAAAGTTATATATACAAAGTTAGTGTTCATTATCGCGGTATTCAGTGTCATCCTCACAGTTCTTACCGTGATATCGTCGTTGTCTTCATCCTCATCATCATCATCACCTCCATCGTCACCGTCATCGCTTAGCTACATATGCTTCATCTTCTTCATAGCCGGAGAGATGTCGAAATTCGGCAGCAATTACATCGGTGATGAGACTGGGGGCTTCCCATTGAACAGCCGTGATTCGTATTTGAATCACTTTTCATTCTGTGTCTACAAAAGGCTTTCTGAAGCCACAGCCTGAAACCCAATGCTGCTCCCTGAACCTACCGAGAGCGAAAGCTCCGACGGACGCACGCAAGCACTACTTAGTCATTACGTCTACATGGTCGCAGCGCGGCATTCTCCTCAGAATTCCGCGCTTGGAGTGAAGCCCTAGAAGTCCAATCATACTCTGGGGCTGCAGTTCAAATCGAAGACATCGACACATCCGTCCTTCCCGCGTACTTCCGAAGACCTCCATAAACATTGGACCTCAAACACCATTAAGCCCGATCTTCGCGCCAGTGTCGGGGACAGATACAGAGGCTTAACAAAAGTGACGGACGAGGCGCACCGCCGTGCAGTTTTAGTCTCAGATTCAGGAACTGGTCTGGGGTTGGGCGATTAGGGGTTTCAATTCGGCTTCGGGGTTCGACATTTTCATGTTCGAACGCAAGAAGTTTAACTGTAGGGTAGCTGCCGCAAGGTGTAGAGATGCGTGGGGCTGTAGCATTGGGTGCGGAAAGCTTAAGTTCGTTGCTACTTTAAAGTCTTCGTTCTGGCCAGGTGCAATCCTCTACGTGCAGACACTTCCTTACTAGGGGTACAGGGACGGTCTATTGATCGTGTCTGAATTTTAAACCCCATGCCCTGAAAAACCCCAGGCCCTACATCGGTGAGGACCGCCGCTCTTCCAAAGTAGGCTCTTCGGTACAGCGTGAACTCTCAAGCCCAATGCTCGTGACTTTTGCATGATATCGGGGCCTCACGTGTTTAGGGTTTGGGGCGCAATGTAGAGGCCTATATAAGGTATGATCCCTGAGGAGCCTGTTTCGATTTCTGGAGGCTCCTGTATTTGCCCCAGAAGCACATCGACTGAGACAATCCGACATTATTTCGTCAGTCTCCACGATTGCGTCGGTGCGAAGGGCTCGACGTGCCAGGGTTGGAGGGTTGTCGGGTGCACCACAGTCCCTTCATTCCATGGCAACCCTATGCAATAACGTCACAGGCTTTCTCACGTCAAAAACAGTAACAGCTCCTGATATTTACTATTCTTCAGGGTTCCTTCGCATGCGGAAGCCACTTTCTCACATCAAAAAAACTATTAGGTCCTGAAATTCACCACTGTTTAGGGGGTTCCTTGTTATGCGGAAGCCAAGCCCCTGGCGCTGGCTCGGTAGGTGCGGTGAGCACTAAGTCTGTGATCCCAGACTATATAGTCTCCTTAAGAATTATTTTTTTATTTTTGTTCATATAAATCCCAAGAAAGTATTAAACATACTACAGTTCTTATGGTTCTAAAGGGGGGGTATAGTTGACCGTAAGCCTTCGATGCCGAAGGCTTAGGGTCTCAGATTTGGGGCGCTAATCGCAGGCCGCCGACTTTGATGGGAAGCTGATCACCAAACTGCAGAAGTTCAAGCAGGTGTCACACCTAAATCCTAAACCCTAAAACCCTAAACCCTAAACCCTGTCACACCTAAATCCTAAACCCTAAAACCCTAAACCCTAAACCGTCAGTGTTTCTTGGCTGACGGCTTCCTTGCATCACGCCAGACCTAGGACGTAGGACTTCGCACCAGCATCAACCAGAGATCCGACCTCTCAGAAGGTACCATGCAAATAAGTACCTGTGGTATTTTGTGGGTTTCCTTGAAAGGGTTCCTTTCAAAGGGGCCTGTCGGGCTACATTAAGGGCCATTATGAGGATTTCGTACAGGAGCCTTAATAATTACCTGAGGGTTCCTTTTAAAGGGTTCTATACGGATTAGTATAAGGGGTATTATAAGGGTTTAGTATAGGGTCCTGAAAAATTGCCTATACCAGTTTTGGGGGTTCCTTATACCTTTATAGTGCCATATACTCCAAAACCCGATTCTAATTATGACAAGGTCCCTACATTAGCCCAAGGATCCAAGGGCCCAAGGGTAAAAGGAGGGACCCTTAATAAGGACCCCTAGGAATATACCCTTAATATAGCTACTATATATCCATTATATAGCCCATTATAGGGTAGGGGTCCCCCTTAAGGGTCCCTCCTTGTCCCCTTTGAAGGGAACACGCCTTCCAGTTCTAGTCAACAACCGAACAAATCCATGCGCAGCCTCGTGTCAAAGGGGAAAAGGAGGGACCCTTAATGGAAACCCCTACCCATAGGGAAGAGGATTCCTTTCAAGGGGTCTATGAAGACTACTATAAGGGGCTACATTGAGGTTTTAGGGTTTAGGATATAATGGGCTGTAAAATGGATATATAATGGCTATATGAAGGGTATATACCTAGGGTCCTTATTAAGGGTCCCTCCTTTTACGCTTGGATCGTGAGTACACTGGAGTTGAGAGCCGCTCTGTGAGGAACTACTTGTGTTGTCTGTTTTTCGCCGTAGTAACGTAGTGCTCTTCCTTAGTCTCTATTCTTACATCAGGCTACACACTGAACTCGTAAAATCCTGCGAAAAGCTTCTCTCCGACAACCCCAATCTCAATATATACGAAATACAACCTGAGCATGCATTCACCCTAAACTCCTAAACCCTATATGAACCCTAAAGCCTAAACCACTAAACCCCTACACCCCTAAACCCCTAACCCCTAGACCCTCTAGACCCCTTTAAAGGAACCCTGATATAGATCCCTTTAAAGGGAACCCTACCCACCCCTAGACCCTATAGATCCCTCTAAGGGAATCCCTTATAGATCCCCCTAAAGGGAACCCTAACCCTCCCCGCCCCCCCCTTAATGAAACCCTAAATCCCTAACCCCTAGACCCTATGGATCCCTTTAAGGGAATCCCTTATAGATCCCCCTTTAAAGGGAACCCTAACCCCCCCCCGTTAATGAAACCCTAAGAACCCTGCAGGATCAAGCCCGGGCCTCGAAGTCGATCTTGCACTACGTGGCGAGGGGCCCCGGAGTCTTTGGCTTAGGGGCCTTTAGGGGGGGCTTAGGGCTTTAGGGACTTTAGTACTTTAGGGCTTTAGGGTGTAGGGCTTTAGGGCTTTAGGGACTTTAGGGGTTTAGGGCTTTAGGGCTTTAGGGGTTTAGGGACTTAGGGGTTTAGGGACTTGAGGGGTTTAGGGCTTTAGGGTGTAGGGGTTTAGGGGTTTAGGGTAAATAGGGGTGTAGGGGCTTAGGGGGTCTATGGAGTCTTTGGTTTAGGGACCTTTAGGGCTTTAGGGTGTAGGGGTTTAGGGGTTTAGGGTAAATAGGGGTGTAGGGGGTCTATGGAGTCTTTGGTTTAGGGACCTTTAGGGCTTTAGGGGTTTAGGGCTTTAGGGGTTCAGGTGTTTCGGACGTTTAGGGGTGTAGGGATGTAGGGGTTTAGGGGTCTAAACCATAGGCCCCATAGTAGTGCCTGTTTTGGGGTTCATATTTTGAACTCTATAAGGCAACCCCAAAAAGGAACTACTATGAGGCCTGTGGGTAGGACGTTGAGGGGTTTAGGGTTTAGGGGTTTAGGGGTTTGAGGTGTAGGGGTTTTGGGGTTTGGGGTTTAGGGTTTCGGAGGTTAGCAAGGATTCGTCATTGAGGTTCGGGTTTGGCCTGGGGGTTTACGTGTAGGAACAGCTTTTCAAAAGCACAACCCTAAATCCTAAACCCCAGAGAAATCCTCCGCCCTAGGCCCTCAACCCCTTGACCTAAAGCCTTAAAGCTTCACGGCTCTTGGCCTCATTTTCGGGTTCGTTCCTTTTGTTGGGCCTGCGGCTTCTCCCCCCCAAAAAATAGTGCGGAGTTCGGATAGTCGATGTTAGAGCTGGGTTTCCAGTGGTTTAGGGATTTCGAGTCTTTCGTCTTTTTGGGGGACAAAGGTGACCCTGGAACCTAACGTCCGCTTCTTAGCCTTGCTTGGAGGGTCGGGGGACTTAGTAAGTAGGTGGTAAGTAGACTTATAAGTACCCTAAAAGGGATCCTCATTGGGGTTATGGTACTTATAAGTCCCTAAAATAACCAGTTACTAAGTCCCCCGACCCTCCAAGTAGTAGCTGAGCGGATACACTTTACACTTTTTGGGATAATATTACCCAGTGTAAAACTGAAAGTGTACACTTTTGGGGGGGCTTATGAACTCAGCAACTAAGTAGCCACGGACAGGGTTTAGGGAGGAGATTGCGTTGCTTCTTTAGTCCTTCTTGCCCGACACCGATGCTGCAATTTCTGGTTGATGGTTCGGGTGTTGGGGCCTTGGGTTTCGGGTCCCCAAGGATCCAAAGTACCTACATAGTAGCAAGTATGGTTTCTATCGTTAGAGTTACGATGATGGTCAGGTTCAGTATTCTCCAAATAAGTACTCAGGACCGCTTGGGGGTTTGGGGGTCCAGAAAGTAGCTGAACGCCTGACATTGGCCGCCCAAGAGCTCCCATCCATAAAGACTACCCTGAGTCACCCGAGCAAGCAACCCTATCGTTCAACGACCACAAAGCTTTGTCTGTAGAGTCCCAAATATTAATTGAATATCAGGTCCTACAACAAAGAAGTAGGTTAGGGCAGTTCAGGGTATCACCAAAACTAAACCGAACCTAAACCCTAAACAGAACCGTGAACCGTATCAGCGTCCTAAACCCTAAACCCAAAACGGCCAGATCGTGGCCGACCATCTGAAGCCGAACAAAGTCTGGTGGCTCTCTCAGCAGACTTGGTGACATGGGTTTACAATGTTGGGTTTAAGGGGTCTATAGGGGTACTATAAGGGTGTAGTGTTTCGGGTCTACTTTGAGGATCATGGGAATCATGGGATTACACTGCTGCTCAAAGATCCGTAGTTCAGCCGTGGCTGCGGGTGGGCACAGCGAATTTATGCCGTGGCGCTCTCTTATAAGTTCACAGATAGTTTCGTGATCACCCTTTTGAACTTCAACATTACGTCTAGGCTTGCTGCTTGATGCGCATAGCAGGTGCTCAAGATTTTGGGGTGGGGCTCTGGAGTGTCTGTCTTTCCTTCCTTGTAATTGTTAGGATAGCCGCGATACTGCCCCTAAGCACTTATAGTGCAAGGGAGATCGCTGGTAAACCCTTCACCCCAGACTCTGCTCCATTATGCGAATTTCACCTTTTGGGGCTAGACAGTCCTACGTTCATTCTAAAGGTTAAACGGTTAACCTTTCTGGGCTAGGGTACGCAGCCCTAGTTAAGATTATGTCCCCGATAGTATACATACCCACACCAGCGATCCGTCGGAAGAAGCAGGCTCCAAGCTCTGAAGGCTTCTTGGGCTTAGGGGCTTCTTACGGTGTTTGGAGCTTGAATTAGGGAAGCCGCTCGTAAGTAAAGACTTTAGAATGGGCATTCAGGGGTTTGGGCTTTTGGCAACTTGAGTTCGCGCTTCTGCTGCTTAGCGGTTTGTGGCTGCAGAGTAGTCAGAGTTTTGGGGTTTGGGCGTTTCGAATTTGCCCTAAACCCTAAACCCTAAACCTTAAACCCTAAACCCTAAACTTCCTAAACCCTAAACTTGGCAAGCCCAACAGCCCCGGCGCTTCACCGAGGCGACCGGATGCAATCTCACCTCACGTCTGCGGAATTGTCGTGGCTTCTTCGCCGAATGTGGACGAGGCCGGAAATCCATAAGCGTAAAAAAATACCGCGCATCCTCAAACTGTAAACCAAAAGTTGATGATATGTGGCTTAGAGTTGAGATTCGGTTTAGGAGATCAGCGACATTCTGAGGGCTTGGGGTCCGAATTTTAGGACTACTTTTTCGAGGCAAGCTTCCAGGGACTTCGCAAGTAGGCTGCAGCTAAGGTACGCATACCCTCAATTCTGACCTGCTTGCTACGTCCCTGAACCTTGAAGTAAGCAGGAGTTTGGGGTCCCGTCTTTTGTTGGGATTTTTGTATTGGAGGCATTGTGGTTTGCCGGCGGGGGGGGCCTCCAAAAAACACATGTCAAGTTCGTATGGCTGTATGTCATCACCAGTTGATCCACCCAACATGGTGTGCCTGACTTTTCGTGCAAAGTGGATATGCTATGCCGCACACTTCCCTGCAGACCAGCATTGCAATCAGCCGCCAGGGTTTGTGCTGGACTGATGTGCCTCGGATGACCTGCAAGTCAAAAGTCAAAAGTACTTGTCAACACTAGGGCTTGAGAAACAGGGCCTTCTTTGCAAAAGCTGCGCTTTCAAGGCAAATATCTACGACTTGTTCAGTTCCACTGTCAGTCCTTCATCTTATCTCCTGCTTGAAAGTTCAGCCGATTGTGAGTAAACACCAGAACCCTAAACTGTAGACCTTAAGCCTAAACCCTAACTTTGGCCCGAAACCTTGCAGTCCCCAATTGAGCTTTGAGCGCCGGCATCGTTGACTACCGGACCCAAGTCTGAGAATTCAACACCTTAGCTTCGGGTTCAGTTGTTCAGGGGTTTAGGGGTTTAGAGGTTAGGGGTTTAGGGTTTATTGTTTAGGGGTTTAGGGCTTAGGGGTTTCGGGGTTTAGGAGACAGCCTTGTAGACCTGTACCAAAGCCACAGATTTTCCTGACGCGGTTTGCGTTTTCTCCATACTAGTAGGTTTCGGATTTGTCGATTTAGTCTTTATGGTTTTCGAAAGATTGCAAGCTAAATCTTGAACTTGAGTTTCCCTGACCGTCGACCAGCTTTATGCCTACTGCCACGAAAAGCAAGAGAAAATGCAGCCCGGCTGACTTTAGGGCATACAGGGCTTGTGGTAACGACTGGGAAGATCGATCTTTAGTTACTCTAGTTTGAATAGCAAGATTCCGGAAACATAGCGATGCCCACGAACCCGAGCCCGAAACCGAGACCCGATAGCCAGAGAAGCCCTCCATTGTAAGTCCTATGAAGGAGTTGACAGACTCATGCTGACTGTAGCATTGAGTGTTGAATTAGCCCTCCTATCCAAATGCCCGGCCCAGATTACGGTCACACTGAAGAACGGTGCTCAAGCAGCTTTCCTCCGCGAGAATTCCAAAGAGACTGCCATGACCTAAGACGCTGAAGGGTGGTTGGAGTTGCAGATTGCCGGTTCAGTGTGCACTGCACCAGATGCTTTCATGTCAAGGCTAATCAATGCACGAGTAAACGAGGATCTAGGTTTAGACTGGCTTGTCTGTTACGATCTACGGATGTTTTCACTTATCAGCATGACATACATGTAGTGCACGTTCGGATCATAGTACAACCACACGCAAATGTTAACATGAATCGTACGTTTCATGGTTTCGGTTTGCTCTGCTGAAGCTGTCTTGTTGGCGTACTGCAAGGTCTAATTCTTCCCCATTCGACATCACTCCTCGCTTGCATTTCCACCTTAGTGATACATGAGATTCGTTGCCACGCTGCGGTTTAGAGCTCAGTTGCAGGCTTGTAGAATTGCCGCCGAATCTCGATTCAAAGACGCGGTGATGCAAAGTATCTAGATTCACGTCGGTTTAAGCTGTGCGCAAGAAGCAACCCTGAAGTGTAGTACACTTATTTCAGCAGCTGCTATGCCCTATGTCCATCCGTAGCAGTACTAGCTACAGCGTGCCACAGCATCCAGCTAGACCACTCAACTAGGTGTAACAGTTACTCGAGCTTATACATAGAAATATTTGTGTTCCTTAGACCGGTACCAACAGGCTGTATCGTGTTCTATGTGCCTGCATAATTACTGTTGGTCGTACATGTGCATCAACATACAGTTGTAATTGCGAGAACAGCCTTGTACATGCATTATACATCCATGGATGCATGCATACCTATCCACCTACGCGCGTACATATCTACATACCTTCCTGCATGCATACACCAGTCCTTAGGGTTAATTACAGCCAGCTAAATGAGGCTATTGCTGAGGCCTCAAGCCCACTCTTATCTTCCCAACTCAAATATCAGAGCCCTTGGGTCTCATGGTGAATCCGTGCAGGGCCTGCCCATCCTCGTCAATGCGCGCTTGGCATTCCAGGCCGGCCGAGGGTGGGAGCACAGGTGGGGTACGGAGTCGAACAGAGCATTCTCACCGGAATCACCTGGAGTTCTCAAGTCATAGTAGACCTGCACTTTTGATGGAAGGTTTGAGCTTCAGGGCTTTTAGGGTTGTTGTGTTTAGGGGCTAGGTTGTTAGGGTTTTTGGGCTCAGGGTGTCTAAATTCTAAATTTCTAGATACTGGTTCTTGGTTTTCGGTGAGGACTCTCAGAACTGGTTTTCCCGAGATGTGCCAAGCTGCCTTGGCTGCGCATAGCAAGGCCTGCAAGCCTAGCATTGGGGCCTTACGATCGTGGTTTAAGGGTTCAGGGCATTTTTTGGTTTAGGGGCGCATATTGTAGGATGACATGAATATGTGCAGGAACCCTTTCGGAACAGTATTGACCTTAGTTTTGGTAATCATGTGGGCTCCAGCATAACTTGGGCGCCCAAAAGGCGCAGCACAGAGGACGCTGGCCTTTCGGAGAGATTTCTGGATTGAGAAAGCCAATGCAGATGTGTCTGCCAAGCTGTCCATATTTCATTGTCCATCAATCCGTCTATCTATTTGTCTGCCTATCTGTCAATTCATCGATGCATATTTTCCTGTCTGTCAGCGTTTGTATGTGCATGTACATTGTTACATGTATGTATATATATATATATGTGCGAATGAATGAATGCATGAACGGATGTATATATGGTACCACCCCTCTTCTCTTTATTTCAGTCCTATATGTTGTACTGACATTTGTCAGCTAGTTATATGTCTCTTATCACGCATAGCTATGCATATGTGTGGAGCCAGGGGTTATAAAGCTATATATAGCAAACTAGATTAAGAGACACTACATATACTGAGAGTGCGTGAATCATAACAGTATTGAAACGGAGCAGATTCAAACCTGTGTCTGCAAGGGTCGATAGCAAAACACAAACAAACTGTTAGTGTTAGCGGTGGTGTCAGTGTCGATGTCAATGTTAGATTTGGTATTAATACTAGCATTCGCATATTAATCTTCAAAAATGCATATGTAGATATCATCTATATTGGGAGTAGCACTAGTATTACTAGAATTATGCATATCCGTATTAGCCAATGTGTTCGTGTTCATATTACTGTAGTATGAATACCAGTTAGTAGAGATACAACAGTAAGACTGTGAGGATTAGTATCTGGTTAATACGTATGTGCATACAAATATTAATTAATGTTACAGTATTAGTAGTAATACCTACTGGCATCAGTGTGTATACTGGTATTAGTATCAACTTTCTTATTCCAAGTCATATGATCATTACCATGAGTATTCGTAGGGACATTAGTCTTCGTATCAGTGTTAATATTGCTATGAATATCGGAGTGTGAGTATTCATACTCATATCAGTATTAATATTCGTAATAGTATTACTCTTAACATGAACATGATTATGCGATTTCGTGGGAACAGTAGTATTCATAGTAGGATTAGTATCACTATGAATGTTAGTGATAGTAGAATTAGTATGATCGTCAATTTCACCATTAGTATTGCTACGAGTACTAGTACCCGCAAGAGTATGAGGAAACAGACACATGCCAATGTCAGTAGTAGTAGAAAGAATAGTTTTCATACTAGTATCAAGGTTCAAACCAATATCAATATGAATATATTTGTTCGTAAGAATCGAAATCTTGGTGTTCGTATTCGTACTGTACACAAGATCACAGGCGAAGGTGAACAACCGTCAGAGGAACACTAATATTTCTTATGTCAGCGTCTACGAAGGTAAAGTAAAAGCCAGAAAGTTGGAGTATGATTATCCTAAACCCTTCATGGAAAAGTATAAGGTATCCTACCCTGAAACCATATTCCAACTTTCTGGAGTTCCCTTTAGATGGCTGATGTTGCACAGACAGAACTTCTCCTACTGTCGGCTCGGAAAAGCGGTGACACATACTCAGAGGTCGTGCGGTTCAATTGGGGGGGGTTAGCACATATAAATATTATATATATATATATATATATATATACACATGTATATATTTATTTGTTTATCTATTTATTTATGTTTATGTCTGTACACATACATTTGTACACATGCAGCACTTACATACCTATGTACATACACACCTGCACTCATATGCATTTACACAGCACCGGATGGTGTTCCGATGCATTGTCGTTCTTCGTCATTGTACTTGGATTCTTTTCTTCATTGAAAGCAGAGAACATGACGAAGATACCAAGCAGTTATGATCATCGACAAGCATGTGCAAGGAGTTCCAGAGACAGCTGGAACGATGGATTCATGAAGATGACTCTCTACAAGAACAGATAGACTGACGGGGCATGTTCCTATCAAACCTTGAACTGCAGCCCAAGGGCCCGAACGCTGGGAGGAGTTTGATCTAAAGCCCTGTAGATTCTTATGGATCCCTTCTGCAGAACTCTTGCATATCCGCTACAAATCGTTGGGTGAGGCAAAGGGGCCGGATGCCAAGAAGTACTACGAGGCAGCTGACTGCAGGGTACAAGGGGCTCGAAGGCTATAGTATAGGGGCCCAAAAAGGCACATAAGCATAAGCATTTTGTGGGGATATCCCTACCTTATGGGCTTCCTGTTAAAGGGGGCTTATATGGGACATCCCTATCCTAATTTTTGCTTATGTGCTTTTTTGGGGCCCTACAGTAGGGCTCAGTAGGGCTTGGGGTCGAGGCTTCGGTGGCTTTCGAGTTTTGCAAGGAGGTTTTTCATTTCAGCAACTGTGGCATTCGCGCAGTCCCGGCAAAGGGAGATCTGTCCCATGGCAATTGACAGGCGAACTGCACTTTGGTCGGGGTGGGACCCATTTTGGACTCAGACTCTTTTACCGGCTTTTGCCGTCCTGCTTGCCGCACAGTCGTGTAGCCAAAGGACAAGATGTGCTGGGACCGTCCATTGAGCAATTACTGCAAGTCTGCAAGTATTATGCCCCGGCATTTCATTTGCATCTTGAATCTCCTAGCCAAAACCTCCGGAAATCCCTGCAGAATACCGAACCTCTCAAGCCACAAGCACACCTAATCCCAAAGGGTCCAAGTATCATCATGGTATATACTTAGACCCCCAAATGCCCTACAAGTATATACCAGAATGATACTTGGACCCTTTGGGAATGTGGCCTTCAATAGCTATCACGTACTGCCTGTTCTTTTTTGGCATGATCCAAACGTTACTAGATGATCGGACCTCAAGTCAAGCAAACATCCTTTCTGGTTCTACCATAGGCTTAGGGTTTAGGGGTTTAGGGTTTAGGGTTTAGGGCTACCTTGACCTACTGATCAGGGTCCCGTATTCTCGGAAAATGCCTTGTGGGACCCTGGTATAACCCTGAACTACGGAGGCTGTCGAATAATCCCTGAACCGCTCGTAAGCCAGGACCTATAGTCGCATGAGTCATTCCCAAGCTAGGATGGACGAGAGCTGGAGCCAAGGGTTTAGGAGGTTTGCGGTTTTAGCTTCGGATCTAAACTCGACCTGTAGTCTCGATTGTAGTTCCTTCTTGGGACCTTATAGGACCCGAGTTACATATTTGGTTAAAACAAAAAAAGGAACTACAATGGAGACTGCAGGTAAACCTCAAACCGCTTACGGTTCAAGGTCACGGTCTAACTAGGAGTCGGGGAGTCTGATTATGCAACGGCAGGACTGATTCCGGCCGGGTTGAGTGCTCTAAGTACGTCTTACAGCTATGCGGGAGCCTTGACAATCTTTCCTTGTATTTATATGCCTGTCCTAAATCCCACATGTAGCCTTAAGCCATCAACATCCTGGGCATCCTGGTGCAATGCTCTGGCTCGCAAGGCCATGGAAGGAACGCAAGACGAACAGATTCTCCGCAAGTGGAAGGACGCCACGAGCATTCACCGAGTCTTCGGGAGTTTCCAGACTTCGGGCTTCAGGCCTGAATGCCTAAGCTCTTGAAGCCTACCCCCCCCCCCCCCCACCTGCAAACAAAATCCAAGGACCGATATGATAATATGATATGTTCGGGTTTGGGGTCATCGGAGCAGGTTTTGAGAAATCGATCTTCTGTTTGGACGGGCTTAAGTTGTGGGGCTTGGGCTTCGGTCGTCACTTTGGCTTCACGGGGTGGGACTGGCAGAAGCCTGGAGCCGGGAGCTGTTCTTCAGGCTTTATTTGTCCAGAACCGTAGGATACACGGTCAACGACAGGGCTTGGCTGAATTCAGTGTTCTGTCGGTTTAGAGTTTCGGAGTTCAGGGTGTAGAGTTGGGAGTTAGGTTGCATCTCACAAAACAAGGACAGCATGGAAGACTTGTTGCATGAGAACCAAACATGGCAAGGCTACCAACCCTGTAGCGCAAGAGCTCCCTGAGCTGAACAGTAAACCTACGCATCCGAGTTGTTTCAAGTCCTTGCCATCGGTACTGGAGGGGTTTGAATCTTCAAGAATCAAGACTAGAATCCCGGCTAAGATGTGTATAGTAACTATACTATACTATACCCCAAGACCCATATTGTAATTCTGATTTCGTAACTACAAGACGGTCAAGAGGAGTTTGCTGGCAAGCGAAACCAGAAGAACCCGTTTTCCTTCGCAGCTCCCCTATCCCAACCTCCGCAGCCATGCGCCTGAAATGTCTGCACCTTGCAGCGTTTTTTTGGGGTCGAATAAGTCGCGATCTCCCTATTCCTCCTATAGCTATACTATCATACACCACAAAAACCGAATTACTTAGGCCTCAAGATTGCAGCCCTCGAAGCCGTGCAGGATCTGAAGCATCACAAGAAGAAGAAGCATAAGAAGCCCGAGGGAGAGGAGCAAGAGATACCTTTCATGCCGGCTGGGGTGCCCAGCGGTTTTTTGAGACTTTTAGGATTTCAGGGTCTAGGGTTTGTAAAATCTGCTAGAGTACTAGTATAACAAACTCCAAAACCTTGTTTTGATTGCTAAGGCTGCCAAATAGTAGGGAGCACGGCAGTTCAGGGTAAACTTGAGTGCTTGAGACAGGAGGCCCTCCGAGGCATTAAGCGCTGCCGAGGTAGTTGCTTCAGCTTTTTGGGGGTCCGGGCACCTGTCGCTGCAAGCACCCAAAGCTCCTCCCTCCTCCTTCCCCCTCATCTCTCTGCGCAGGGATGACACACCTGTGTCTTTGAACCAACCAACCAACCGACTAACCAACTTGCCAGCAGCGGGCGGGGAAGAGTATAGACTGGGGGCTCCTAGGGCACAGAGTTTAGGGTTTAGCACTGCAAGGTGGGGTTCCTGAACTCCCGGATCCATTTAGTTGTCGGGAGCGGGCCCTTGCACTAAGGATCTTGTTCTGAACCCATAGGGTCGCTGAGATTGACACGGTTTAGGGTCGAGGGTTTGGGGTTTAGGGTTGAGGGTTTGGGGTTTAGGGTTGAGGGTTTAGAGTTCAGGCTGGGTTCAGGGTTTAGGGTTTAGGGGTTCGCATGGCCCTCCTGGGGGCTTTTATCCCAGGGTCTTTGAAGTCTCGGAAAGGGCTCAGGAAGTGGAAGCCCAGGGGCTCCTAGGGGGCGGCTTCTGCTTCTTGGAGACAAGGGAGTTTCCGAACATTCGGGGTGGCCTTGTAATAAGGATCCTACACTTTAGGGTGCTATATGAGGGTCCCCCATTTTCGGAAACTCCCACAAGGTGAATCTGACATTTTGGGGCTTTGGGTGGTGTTTACCCAAAACCATGAAGCCCAAATCCTAAACCCCTTCAACCCCCCAAGAAAACCCAACGCCCGAGGTCCACCTCTACTGGGATGGCTTTGCGCGATGGGTCGACCTCCCAATCTCTGGGGTACTGGGCTTTTCAGGGTTCAAGGCTCAGGGTTGAGTGGCTTAGGATTCAAGGTGTAGGGTTCAGGGTTTAGGGTTTAAGCTTCTGGCTTGAGACTTTGAAGGGGGTTGTTTGAGTGTATATAGCTGTAGTTGTGCATGGCTTGTACGCCAATAACTTGGTGCCCACATTGCCATAAACCCTAAACCCTTATATAACCATAAGCCCTAAACCCTAAACTGTCCTAAACCCGAAACTCTGATGCTCTCAGGGCTTTGGGTTTTCGCATCCTATAGGGCTGAGGCATGCTTGGGCCTCTGAAGTAGGATTTAGTTTGTCTTCTTGTTGGTGGGGGCTTGGTGTTTGGCAGTTAAGGGTTCAGGGTTTATAGTGTTTAGAGCTTCAGGGTTCTTTTGGGTGTAGGGTTTAGGGCTTAGGGAGGCTTATCGGGCTTATAGGGCTGAGTTCCAGTGATGGGGGATCTGTTGCCGGTTGCTCCGATCCATCCACCTCGCATGGTGGTCTTATTCGAGTTGTATACAGTTTAAAAAATTTACGGGTAATTACTTAGAAATCAATTTTGATTTTGGTTATTATACTCCCTAAGAAACAGCTAAAATTCTAATTTTTGCTAGGGTTCTAAGTTCAGTATAGAAAAGGTTTTTGCTGTCTACGGGGGTAGGGTTTTGGATTTCGACTGTTGGGTTACTACCGAAAGCTGTAAGCCCTAGAACCCTCAACACTGAGGCGTGTGGGGGGGTAGGAGGTTGAGGAGCATCTGGGGGCGCTGATTCTTGAGTGGAGCTTCAGGGTTTTGGTTGTAGGGCCTTCGGCTGTAGCGTCTGGGAATTTGGGGGTTTTGCAGACTCAGAGTATTATTAAGCTTCAAACCCGCCTCCTACAAAGCAAAAGGAAGGGTCGGCATGCACAAGCTGCGTTCACGAGATGCCTTCTACGAAGCAAACAGACTTCCAACTTGAAGCTCATCTTATGAACCTTTAGGCTAAATCGTGAAATCCCTATACCCTCGCCGATGATAAACCCCTAGAGCCTAAAGCATTGTCGGTGCCCATACATACATGACATGCTCACCCAGTGCGGCCCTACAGGTCTGAAGAGTCGTGGACAGATCATAGCTTTCTGTAAGCCCCAAGGCCTGCTCTATAGTTGTGACTGCAACCTTCACGGCTTAAGTCCCGCTCAGCACTAAACCTGGACCCTTAGCCCGAAAGCCGAACCCTTTTGGGCCCGTCAGGTCATCTCTCCATACCGTGGCGATCCTGTTCCGCCGCTTGTCCAGGGGAGTATGCCGTGGGGTTGGGGTATAGGGTGTACGGTATAGGCTTTGTTTTCCAATTACTTTGAGGTTTACTTTAGCGTCCCAGCTGTTGTGAAACTCACATGTGTGTGTCTGTGTGTCTGTGTGTCTGTGTGTCTGTGTGCGTGTGTGTGCAGCCAGGGCATGATAGCATGGATTCATGAGGGTTTCGTGTTTGAGGCAGAGTTGCAGAGTGAATTAGCATTCATAGCCGCTACACGGATGGCTGACGGCTTAGATTAGCTCATTCTATAAAATATGGTATGTTTTCAGTAGACCATCGCATATTATAGTACATTATATTAGATCACAGCATATTACGGTATTTTTGTTTATCATGATGCGCTACTGTATATCACCCTCATTTCGTGCGGAGGCGTCTTGGGGGCCTGCCAGCGAGGGTAACTACCAGAGCCTCTACAAAAATGCTTATGAGATCGCTTTAGCTTCGTTTGATGCGGAGTTTTTGTCGGTAATGAATATGTTGTCTTTACTGCAACTCGAGCTGCAGCCGTGTGCTCCGATCCCGAATGTGCTCCGAAACCCGAACGATGCAGCTGTGTCCGGCGTATTCCAAGCAATCTTAGGTGACGGTTTAGGGTTTAGGTGACTTGAAGCAAACATGCAATGGTTTTCATTGAGTGCCTGTTACGGCTTTGGGAGTAAGGCACTCTTTTTCGAGATCCGGCAAGGGACCTTAGCTACTGGAACTGGAACCCGGTTAGGACCGGGTATAACACCCGCAGCAGCTCCTGTGTAGAGACTTGTTTCACAGGCCTCAGAGAACCCTGCCTGAGAGCCCTGTGCAGATACGCAAATACCTAGCCCCTAACTTTGACGTTCCGAAGATCCACATCCTATCCCCTAACCGAACACTATATCTCCCACGACAAGCCCCATCGTGGCGACACCAACTAAACCCTTAAAACCGGCTCACTGATTTTTTTGGGTCCTTGTATTAAAGGTATCATTGTTGCGGATCTGCATTGGTGTTGTCTGGATTTTCTGCATACCCTCGAGCTTCTACTCTACATCAACCCACCTACCTTCGAAAGCCTCTAAACCCTAGACCCCTAAACCTGAAGTTAACCCAGCCATAAACCCCTAAGGATCTCGAAGTGGGATGCGATTGAAAGCCCCTAGCTCATTTAAAGTTGCGAAAGCGTCGAGTGCTTCAACCTATGAACCCCCAAACCGCAAAATGGAATGGGTTTGTAAATCAGGCCTCTGCGTTAATCGTGTCTTCAAGGGGCGCTCTTAAACAGATATCGCAAGCCCACCAACACTTACTTCCCCAGCCCTTCGGCCCTCACCAACCGGAAAATCATACTGTAGTCAGATCTTAGAATACCTGAAAAGCCTTATAAGACCTTAAACAAGCGCTGCGCTCAGGTATGGTCTTGCAAGCGAGAAGACGGATGACAAGATGCACGTCTTTTGCTACGCCTGCGCCCCTGTTGTTTCAGAAGCCTGGCTTACGCCTGGGTGGTTGCCAATATTAGGCCCTTTTTTGGGTCCTAATTACAATACGGCACCCAACCTTTAGGGTACCCAAGAAGGGACCATAATTTTGACAGCCACCCGCCTCCCTGGTGCCCCAGATCGTAACTCCCGCTTACAGCTCATGGTTTCTGGCCGCGTGAAACCAGGACGATGATGTGTGAGTTTCCGAAAATCAGGGGTACCTTGTTTTGGGGTCCGTATAATAAGGATCGTACCATTTAGGGTACTATGTTAGGATCCCCTTTTTTCGGAAGCTCCCATGTATAGAAAGTTGCACAGCAAGTGGCTTGCATTGGCAAGCTTGACATTTTGTTGGGCCCGACTGTTGAAGGGCACGCCTCACCAAGACACGACCGCACTCTCTGCCCGGAAGCTTCAACTTGCCAAGCCTCAAAGACAAACGAAAGAAGCAATCTTAATGTTGAAGCCTGATTTCTTAAAATCCTGAAAGCTGAACTCAGCTTGAAGCCCATCCTCGTTCGGTCCAAGGCCAAGGACAATGCGATTTCTCCCGACCGACTCAACACGCACTTCATGGTTTCGCACCCAGGAGATTTGGGGTTCAGGTTTAGGCTTTGGCTTTTTGGGGGCAGAGCCTCATACCTTCGGGATCTGTGCCCAGGGCAAGGTATATGGGCCTTCCTCTCCCCGATTTGTTGTTTTGGGGATGTCGGGCATGCAGTCTGGAAATTCGGTGAACTCATGGATTCTGCGGGCACTGAGATCTGCAATTCGGGTTTGAGTGCGGATGGGTCTGGTTTCACGATTAAAGCAACTTTGGGGGAGGCCTGGGGGATTACAGTGCATGCATATCTCATCACAGCTAAGCTTCTGGAGCCTCGAACTACCCAGACCTTCCAAAATCCCTTAATTAAGGAGTATACCTTAATTCATATTAGGGATCCTATTATAATTTAAGGTATATTCCTTAAGTAAGGCATTTTGGAAGGTCTGGGTACAAGCCTAGCAGCACTCGCCTCGGTCTGAAACCCGGTAAAGCCCCAGACGTTTGCAGCCCAGACCCTTAAACCTTAAACCCTGAAACCCCTAAACCCTAAACCCTAAACCCCAAAACCCTAGACCCTTAAACCCTAAACCCTGAAACCCCAAACATCCCCACTCGCATGAACCCCAAATCCTTTTGCGCCCCAACACCCTGCAAGAATCCGTATTAGTTCCCGTCTAGATTCCTCATGGAACTGGAACCCATAAAAGCCCGGTTCAGGACCCTTCCCCTTGCATCCTAAACTGGGAACGGCCCAGAAGGCACCATAGGTTCCTCATTCTTCTTATTATTATTGTTATTATGAGCTGCTATTACAACAATCATGACAAACAGTTGGATGCTTTTTGGGTTAAGCTCTTGCGGAGCAGGGCATGGTTGCTAAGGATCTGGGGCTTGGGTTTCAGGGTTTCGGGCCTAGGATTTGGAGAATTCTCTGCTGTTTTTAGGGGGTTCAGGGTGGTTAAGGGTTTGGGGTGGAGGCTTCAAGGCGCTTTGATTTGAGCCAGGCTCGAAACTCAGCGGTGCCTCCGCATTTCGGGCTTTGATAGTCCAGCCCCTTGAGGTTTGGGACACGACGGATGGAGAGTGGGTCGAGGACCTTCCTAGGTCCTAGTAGTACCTGGGTTTGGAGTACAGTACCATACAGAGTATCCCAAATTAGGGTACCTTATTTGGGGGTCCTTATACGAAGGATCCTATATACTATTTAGGGTACCCAATTAGGGTCCCCTATTTTCGGAAACTCCCTTATGTAACTTTTTTTGGTACCTGTTCCTTAAAGGAACCATTATGAAATAAAAGCCTATGCTATTCTCTCCCTGCTTATTTCAAAGTCCAGAGTATCCGCCTACCATCACTAGTTTGGGTTTTTTTGGGAAGCAAGTGAAAAGACAAAACTGCCGTTCTGTTGGGGAACCATGGTTCAATTACGCAGATGAGCGAGAAGGTTCCTGCACATGGAGAAACCCAGTCCTAAACTTAAACTCTACTTCAGGAGCGATGGAAGACTTTTTTTTCGTCGTAAGTGAGGTAATGCGTGCCCTAAACCACAATCTCCAGACCCTAAGCTCTAAAACCGAACTAAAACCTCAAAGCCCGATTAACCTTTCCAACCCATGTCTGTATAAGGTTTCACGTTTCTGTGAGCCTCTTTGCACTCCTCCTTGTAACCAGTTCGAGCCCCCCCAAAAATCCTTTTAACGCATCCTTGGTTGAGGGCTTATAGTCTTTGCACGGTGGGTATATAGAGGGTTGTTTTGCTTTTGGTTTTTGTGGGGGGGGGGTTAGGTAGACTGTAATCTAAATTAGGACAGGGATTAGGGTTCAGGGCGATCTTTTCCGATTGCCAGTGGCTTGGGGCTTCTTATGTAGCCGGGCTCTGGGCGATTACAACCGGAACACGGTTCCACGGGATTCCGTCTGCGTGTGTACATTGGGTATGGCCCCCACTCAGTAATATATTCATAATATAGATATATTAGGACCTCAATACTGTTGATGGTATAAATCCTGCATGACCCATAATAAGGAATATACCATAATTCCCATAGTTTTGGGTCTTTAAGGTAATGCAGGATTTATACCATCAACCGTAGTAGCCCTATTACAGGCTCTTACTGTAAGGGGTACCTAATGTGTACACTCCTGAGCACTGCAAGCCTTGAGCCCTCAGCCCCAAAGTCCGCCAAAGGCAAACGGGCTATTTTGACCCCCGCACATGGATAATCTTTCGGTTTCTCAATTAAGAAGTCGTCCTTGAACCCCTATAGTGAACTCCAGCAAGTTGGAATATGGAATAATGGCAGGATCCCCTATAATTTACCTTAAAGGGATTATGATAATGATATTCCAACTTTTCGGCTTCTACTGTAATTAAAGCCTGAACCCTGAACCCTGGCCCGAAAGCCGCAGCCATCAACACTGAGCGACACACACGCCAGGACGACAAGATCAAATGTCTCAGCAAGTACACGGCCAAAGAGAAGGAACAGGTTGTGACGCGGGCGCGGGCCTGGGTTTGTATGTAGTGCCCTGATGGCAGTTTCCTATAGTCTCCATTGTAGTTCCTTTTTGGGGTTACCTTATAGGATCCTTAATATATAATTGGTTAAACCAAAAAAGTGAACTACAATGGAGACAACAGGTTCTCGTCACGCCGTGAGAACAAGTCCTCACTCTAACTCGCCGAGTAGGGACTCCGAAAGCCGAAGCCATCGAAGTCCCTGAGTGCTACCTGTAGTCTCCACCCTAAACCCTAAACCCTAAACCCTAAACCCTAAACCCTAAACCCTAAACCCTAAACCCTAAACCCTAAACCAGACTACAACACCCCGAAAACTCACGAAACCCAGAGGGTTTAGGGTTTAGGGGGCCCATGGTAACTGCGAGACAAGACCTGTAGTCTCCATTGTAGTTCCTCTTGGGGGGTTACCTTATAGGATCCGAGTTATATATTTGGTTACACCAAAAAGAGGAACTACAATGGAGACTATAATCCCCACAGGCCCAAACGGGAGCCCATGCAAAGTGGCACACATTCCCTACAGCTTTCGTGGGTTCTGGGTTGAGGGAGACATTTTCTCAGGGCTCACCCGGGACATGAAGGCTACCCGAGCAAGGGGTGCTTAGCCCCCTTATAAGCTTTAAAACCCGGAATGTTATTGACCCCTTTCGATATACAAGCCTGGTAAAAGTTCTATACCCCGCATGTTATACTCATACTCATGTAGTTGATATGCCCCAGAGCCGCGGTATGCGTTTGAAAACCCATTCTAAGCGCTAAGGGCTTTCTAATCATTACCCACAGGCCCCAGGCCCCAAAGTAGTTCCTTTTTGGGGTTCATATATAGAATCCTATAAGGTTATAACTACTTTGGGGCCTTAGGGTAGCCTATCTCTCCTCACTCCTTGCCGCCAAGGCACAGCAGCTTGCGGCTGGCCTCTCAGTGCTTTTTTGTTTTTTTTGCAGATCTAGAGCATTGAGACCTGGACCCCAAAAGTATGTAGAATAACAGGCTTTTAAAGGTTTTGGGCCCTTGTTTTAGCTGCTTTGGGGCTCTAGGGAAAGGTTTGGGGTTTAGTGGGTTAGGGGTGTAGGGTCTAAGGTGGGTTCCAACAGTTGAGGTTTAATAGGGCGTTGGGTTGGGGGCTTAGACATGTTGCTTTGGGGTGGTATTGTGCTGGCGCATCGGGTAGCGTTGTGCATTTGCATCTTGATAAGTGTTTAGGCTGCTTGCCAAGACATGGATTGTGCGCATACGGCGAGTGTCGTGGTGGCAGCTCTATGCCAACCTCTTCCACCCGACCTTCGAGCCTTTAACCGCGATTCTTCAACTTGAGGGCGTAAGGGTTTGGGGGATTTGGGGTGTAGAGCCTAATACCTTTTGTCAGGGCAACACAGAAGGGGGCAACACTTTGGAAAGGCAAGACCCGACCCTTCGCCCGAAGTTCGTCGAACCCCGCCGGCGTTCGCCGAACCCTCGCCGAACACCTCCCCTCCTTCGAACCTTTATTATTAAATTCTAATATTATTAATATTAATTAATACTAATAATACTAATAATAACTAATTAATATTCATTTAATTATAATTAATATTAATATTAATATCAATAATACGAATACTAATATAATACTAATAATACTAATACTAATATAATAATACTACTAATAATAACTACTAATACTAATATTAATGCTAATACTAATTTGTTTAATACTAATACTAATAAAATCCTAATACTAATGTTACATAAATTATTATTATATGTAAATTATTTAAATACTAGTACTTATGATACTGATATTTCAATATAATTTGTAACAACAGAACTAATAATACTAATACACTAATTAAATTAGTAATTAAATATTACTAATACTAGTATTATTAATGATGTATTAAATACAAATATTTATTAAGTCTCATATTAATAATTTTAGTAATATTTATATTCAAAAAATACAAAGGTGAAATTACAATGAATGTGAAAAACTAATAAACTAAAAAGTATTAGCAATAATGTGCATACTTTAACCTTATCACGAATGGCTCATAGTATAATAGATTTGCATTCGAAGCCTGAATGGCTTGTATTCTTAGTCATAGATGAATAATATGGGAACCCTGTCATGAACAATTAACTTGCAGAATACTTGTTAGTGTGCTGTTCAGAGTTACTAATTGATAATCAATGTCCATACAGGCCATTGTCAATAAAGTATATTGTTTGTTAGCTCTTTCTTATTATTCAATTTGTGATACTATCGCTAGTGGTAACAATTTAAACAATAATTTTTAAATAACTCATCATCAGCACACTATTTCTCACAGGGGCCTGCCTATCACCGGTACGATCCCAATTCATATTCTAATAGTATCAATAATAAAAAAACTCAGTTTCCTGATTGCTTAATTTGGACGCAGAACATGTGTGTCCTGGATATGCATCTATTTTCTTTGAGTTGTTCTGTATAATAATTAAGCAGCTTTATGAACTTGTGTATGATATGATGTCAACACTAATCAAAACATACTGCCGTATAAGTGATGAATAATTAAATACACACTTTGACTTAGCTAGATTATTCGTGGTTTTGCCTGTTGTAACACTGAATACTGGCTAACAAGAACAATAATACTATTTTATAATCAGCAGGTTTCAGCAAGATTGAGTACAATAATATCACGATCATCCCTCTGCTTGTAACCAGAAAGAATAAACAACAGTTGAGTCGAAAGAACAAACTTGACAATAGTGTAGCCAGAGGCTTAGGCAATTACATTGTTACTAACTGTTAGCAGCATAAAGAATGTAGTTAATAGCAACAACAAATATGAACACATATAGATACTCACCATCATCATCGTCATCATAATCATGCGTGCTGCTGTGTCTTTTTGTTTTGGGAAGGGGGGAAGGTTCAGTCAGGGCAAGACTTCGGCTTCGCTGCAGTTGGGAGGGTTTGGGGTTTGCGAGTCTTGCAGGGTTTGGCCCGAGTCCATTGTAAGAACCCTATTCCCAAAGACCCGAAAGAAAAGAAACCAACCCCACCATGCAGCCCTCCTGAAGCCGCAAGCACAGCCCAAGCAAGAGAGCATTCACGTCTTGGACAAGATCATGGTGATGCTGGGAGCCCGGGCAAAGTACTCAGTGAGGGTTTCCGGGTGAGCGCCTAAGGATTCGGGTTAGGAGTTAATGGGCCGACGGTGAGGTCGTGCCCGGGTCTAGGAGTAAGATTTACGCTAGCCGGGTCGACCGGGAGGTCGCGCCCGTTTTTGCAAGACGTCCATCGGACGCCGGCCGTGAGGTCGTAAGAACAGAGGCTGGGAAGCCGAGTCGTAATACGGCAAGAATTAGCAAGACGTCCATTTGGACGCCGGCCGTGAGGTCGTACGAGTAAGAGATAGCAAAGTCACTATATGGAGAGACGGTAGGGAGTAAGGTGTAAGATCAACAGACGTCCATAGGATGCCGACCGTGCGGTCGCAAGATTAGAAAGGAGGGTCAATGCAGAGTAAGATTATTCTTCCAGCAAGCAACTAGTTACGTCGTATTGAACTGATATTATTGGCCATTGGGTGATGGTTGTTGGGTTGAGTAGTCAGTGTTACAGTGTATAATAAGACTGTGATGTGTTTCTTGATGTGGGAATTTCAGGGCAAGACCTAACCCTGCCGAGAGCGTAAGACCCGATGACGAACGCCCCCTGATAAATACGGAGCTTCCGCAAGCTTTGAATGTAAGTCGTAAGTGTAAACCGAACCACCCTCTCCCGCGCAAGATTCCGATTTGCTAGCTGCCCGAAGCCATCAGACTTGAACTCTGCCTGACCTAAGACCCAACTCCGAGCCCTAAACCGGGACCAATCTCCAAACAGGCAAGAACATTTGTAAAAAATGTTAGACATTAGTTAGAGACTTGCCCAAGGCAATAAATCAATATACAAAATTCAAATCAATTAATAATAATATACAAAATTCATGCTAAGTGAATTGCCAGATTGACTACCGAGGCCAGACCTCCGCATGCCTCGTCGTGCCAGATTTCTAGCAGGAGGAGACCCGGGTGGTTTGGTTTTCTGCAGTGGGCTTTTGATCAGATCAATAATCGAATCAGCGGTTGTTGACCATTTGTCAGATTTGCGTCAAGGTTGAATTGAGTCAGCAAGAACAGTGCGTCCGCAGTTGACCAGGTTGTCTCAGTCAGACTCAGAAGCATAATTAATTAATTATATTTTTTGCAACGTAGAGTGAGTGAAGACGAGTAGACACTGACACGTAGTAGCTCCGCTTCCATGGCTGACCAGTGGCAAGATCAGCAGTGGAATGACCGTGCCACGCGGTGGAATGAGTGGCAAGATGACCAGTGGCGGTGGAATGAGTGGCAAGATGAGCAGTGGCGGTGGAAGGAGTGGCAAGATGAGCAGTGGCAAGATCAGCAGTGGAATGACCGTGCCACGCAGTGGAATGAACACCGGCACTGGCCCGAGCAGCAGGGGGGCGACGAGGACCGGAGCAAGAAGAAGAAGAAAAAAAAGGGGGAAGGCGCCGTACTCCGACACACGCTTAAACGGCTTGGCGTGACTTGGCATCTTGATAATAAAACTAACCTTTAAGACTTACTTGTTAAAGATTAGTATTATATTATTCAGTCGTCACATCCATGGCTGGACTCAGGTAGTTGGCACGCAAGAGTTATATTGCAGGCAACGAGCTGCACGGCAAGAGGGCCTCAACAAAGCCAAGGCTCCTCAAGTGGTCGTGGCCAGATGTAAAGCAGAGCCAAGCAGACCACTCGTGGCCAGATGTAAAGCAGAGCCAAGCAGACCAGAGGACAGACCAGAGCCCGTGGAGCCACAATCAACTTCGCCAGCACAGGTGAACATGCCTTCCCAGCCTCTGCCTGAGCCAGAGCCTGCGGCATTGCCCCGCCCGCCAATTGGACCACCCGTCAGCTTTGGCCCCCCAGCAAGGCCGCAGCCAGAACAAGCACTGAAGCCACAAGCAAGTCAAGCCACAGCCGCAGCAAGTCCAAGGGGACCACCTGAGAGCCTTTTAAACCCAAGGCATTCAGCAAGACCAGAAATGCCAATGCCACGAGCAAGTCCAGCCACAGCCGCAGCAAGCCCACCACCAGCAGGGCTGCAGCACCAAGCCCAAGCCCCGCTACCTCCGCGGCCAAAAGGACGGCCAATGCAAATAACTGAGCCAGCACAGCAACAGCAAGAGCAGCAGGTCCAACAAGCCCCGCCAACTCCTCAGACTCCCCCCCCCTCCTCGCAGCGGCCGCAGCAAGTGGCACAGCCACGGCCACAGCAACCAGCCCCACAAACTTCAGCTGCACAAACTCAGCAAGGGCTTCTAGCAGCACCGCCGCAGGTCCCAGAAATGCCGCCACCGCGGTGGCAGCCGTTGCGACAGCAGCTGCAGCAGGGAGCCCCGCCGCAGCAAGAGCAGCCGGCACCCGTGAGCCAGCCGCCGCCCAACCGTCAGCAACAGCCGCTACAGCAGAGAACATCACAGCAAGAGCAGCCCGCGCCCGTGAACCAGCCGCTCAACCCTCGGCAAGAGCCGCTGCAGCAGAGAGCCCCGCCGCAGCAAGAGCAGCAGCCGCTCAACCCGCAGCAACAGCCACTGCAGCAGAGAGCCCTGCAGCAAGAACAGCAGAGAACATCGCAGCAAGAGCCCGCACGCGTGAACCAGCCGCTCAACCCTCGGCAAGAGCCGCTGCAGCAGAGAGCCCCGCCGCAGCAACAGCAGCAGCCGCTCAACCCCCGGCAACAGCCGCTGCAGCACAGAGCAAGACCGCAGCAAGAGCCAGCGCCCGTGAGCCAGCCTCTGAACCCGTTGAACGTGCCATTCGGCTTTCCGATGCCGCCGCTGGCGAATCCGTTGCTGCCGCCGCCACCGCTGCCGTTGCCGGTTGTTCAAGGGCAAGAAGTGGTTGAGCATATGGCTTCGCTGCTCAAGGTTACGACAGCAATGCTGCTACTCAACCGCAATTTGCATGTGTGTGATGGTTCGGTATGTGTAATTTCAATCAGTAGCATCATGGAGTGGTAGTAGTAGGACTAGTACTAGTACTAGCACTAGTAGTAGATTTAGTTAGTTTTTGTTGTAGTTGTAGTTAAAGTAGCAGTAGCAGTAGCAGTAGTAGCTTTAAGTAGCAGTAGTAGTAGTAGTAGTAGTAGTAGTAGTAGTAGTAGTAGTAGTAGTAGTCGTAGTCGTAGTCGTAGTCGTAGTCGTCGTAGTAGTAGTAGTAGTAGTAGTAGTAGTAGTAGTAGTAGTCGTACTAGTACTAGTACTAGTACTAGTACTAGTACTAGTACTAGTACTAGTACTAGTACTAGTACTAGTACTAGTACTAGTACTAGTACTAGTAGTAGTAGTAGTAGTAGTAGTAGTAGTAGTAGTAGTAGTAGTAGTAGTAGTAGTAGCAGGAGTAGTAGTATTAGTAGTAGTAGTAGTAGTAGTAGTAGTAGTAGTAGTAGTAGTAGTAGTAGTAGTCGAAGTAGCAGTAGTAGTAGTAGTAGTAGTAGTAGTAGTAGTAGTAGCAGCAGCAGCAGGGGTAGTAGCAGCAGTAGTGGTGGTAGTAGTAGTAGTAGTAGTAGTAGTAGTAGTAGTAGTAGTAGTAGTAGTAGTAGTCGAAGTACTCCTTCTAGTACTAGTACTAGTACTACAACTCTACACATATTTGTTTTATACACACAGTTGTGCTACAGCTAGCAATCGTTTCTGCTGTAAGAAGCTGATAAAAAGCAACAGTTGTCGTTGCCCAACTCCGCCCAAGGTCTGACTCGCAAAAGAACTATTTCAATGCAGAGCAGTGCAGGATGGAAGAGGCAAAACGCGGTGCCAAGAACGAAATTCGGGCTCAGCAGGCCTGGACATGTCAAAGAAAAACCTCCGAGTAAATGCCAGCAGCCGCACGAAGTAGCAGTAGTAGTAGTAGTCGTCGTCGTCGTCGTAGTAGTATTAGTAGTCGTACTAGTACTAGTACTTACTTGTGGTCGTCCTCGAGTTTGAGCACAGTTCCCTGATCAGGTGAGTCTGCAAGAGGACAGAGCCCGGGAAGAGCTGGCGAAGGCGAAGACAATGCTGGAGGCTGCATTTAACGCTGCTGGCCAGAAGAGGCCAGTCAGCCAGACGAGTCCGTTCGATCCGATAATAAGAAAACGAGCCCCATCACCGGCGCCAGAGAAGAAGGAGGAGCCGGCGGAGCTAGAGACGGAGACGGAGGAGATGAAGGGCGGCAAGAAAAGGGGCAAGAAGCAGCGCTCGGACAGGAAGACGAAGAAGGAGAAGAAGGAGATGAAGGAGAAGAAGGAGAAGAAGAGCAAGTCCTCAAGAAGAACTCCCAGTCCTTCCCTGACCTCGAGCAGCATCAGCACGCACATGCGGAGACTACGAGATGGGTCGAGTCGCAAGAAGTAAGAGTCAATTCAAGAAGGACACCGCAAGAATCGAGGCTAGCTGAGATAGTTAGTAAGACAAGCCAAGGTTCATGCTACATGGTTTTGTTTAAAAATTATGGCGCGTGTGACGACATCGCCTTGGTTCCATCCGGTGTCCTTTTCATTTTCTCTGCTTTGCTGATCGCCAGACATCTCCAGACAGCAGATGGAAAAAGAAGCCACTTGCCAGGCTGTTAAACGTCCATGAGCTAGAGTCTTTCTGGTTGGCCCAATCAGCAAGAGCGAAGAAGCATAAGCAGCATGCCCAATAAGCCAAGCGACCCACTCCAGGGGCTTCTTCACTTCGGGCCGCTGCTGGCTCGGCACCGACATGCAGGCCAGAACCGGGCAAGGCCGCAGGCTGCAGGGTGCGGGACAGCTTCAAATCATTTATTAGCCCCGCTCTTCGGTCACTGTCCCAAGGTGACAGACATCCTCGGCAAGAGACGACTTGGAGGCCAGCCCTGCACATAGAAGCAGTAGTCAGTCAGCTTTGAGGTTCTGGATGCATGCATGAGTCTTGAGCGACATGTGGGCCTTGAATTTTTGATCTCAAGCAAGAAAGTGAATGGGTGTCAGAAGCCGCGGGCAAGAAGAGTCGCCCGCGCTGCCATGGCCGAAGAGCCAGAGCCCAAGAAGAAGGTGCCAGACGTGGTCTGGCGCTGGCGCAAGACACTGGCCAACTGCCTGGGTGGCCTCAAGCCGCCTTATGGAGAACAAGGCCGGCTGCTCTTGAAGGCGCTAGAGGTCTGCAACTCGACTGCAACATATCAGATTGCTACATTTGTAAGACTCGACCGTTCTCTCCCTGCGTACTGAGACTGGGATGAGCTCCCACGAACGACCCGGCCGACAAGCAGTTGGCCACTGCCAGACTACAAATCGGCGCAAGAGTGCGATAAGTTCGTGACGCAAGAGCTGCTGTATTTGAGTCCGGATCTGGCATGGGGGATGCTTCAACTCCAGATAGATATGCCGGCGTGGGCCGTTCCTTGGCTGCAAGAGCTGAAAAAGTTGTATTGCAATTCAAGCGAGAATGTTTCTTGCGCAATCCCAGGCGGTCTTGGCGGTAAGATCCCACCCTTGCCAGAAGCGCGCGAAGGCGTTCGCCAAGGAGCTCACGCACAAGTTGCTCCGAGACTTAGCGTGATTCATCTAGCCAGTAAGGTTTTTTCAGGCTGCAGTGTGAGAGTCAGACTTGACTGATTGCTGCGAGGCCACTGGCTCGCCTTCAACAAGGCACACGTCTATCCAGACGTGTTCAGATTTTGCGTGGCCTGGGCGAATGAGAAAAACTACCTCCTCAGCAGCTTCTTCGCAAGAGAGACATGGTAGTGGTGTCCAGTCAGCCAGTCAGACAGTCACGTCAGTCAGTCCGATCTCTGTGTGTGTATGCGCATAACGTTGCAGATTTGCTTTGACCCTGTGCGATCCAAGTGGCGGGGCACCCGCAGCAGTGGAACTACGACAAGTCAGAGTGGTACAGGGTCCCGAAGGAGGACAAGCCGGTCCAGACGGATCTGGAACCGAGCTATTTGCAAGAAAACCCGTACCGCAAGAAGCCACCTCCGCCTGCGGGTCGTCCCCCCTGGGGTTACGGTTCGAATGCACAGGCGCCTGAGGGCAGTGATTGAAGCTAGCTGGCTGCGGCAATATTCTTCAGTGTTGGTGTGTCAGAGAATGACTCATTGGCAACAATTTATAGCATCCCCCCATTCAGGTGCCGCAAGACCAGGCTGCGGAAGCGAAGGCCAAGGCAACTTGCAATGCAAGTTGTGGAAATTGCCCCCACTGTTCACTTCACTGTTCACGTGGTGTCCCAGCAGCCAAACTTCTCCAGTGCCGCTGCTCAGGCGTCGTCAGAGCAAGACGCAGCCACTTGGTATGCAAGTACAGTATTAATTATTGGTGTTCCTCGATTCTGACAATGACAATCTTGTCGCTGCAAAGGCAAGACCAAAGCAGCCCACCACTCCTAAGGACAGTGACAAGGTGACTTGCATTGCAAGATTTTGCTTGGTGAGTGCCTGCTATTGATCATCGTTGCTGCTCAGGGGCCGTCAGATCAGCCTGGAACGGGAAAGGCCGAGACGACTTGTGCGGCAACAATTATTTGTAGCACGTCGTCTGGATGAGCTCTTTTGTGACGGCGGCACTTGTTCAGGCGCCATCACAGCCGCGCGCCGCGCAGAAAGCCGCCACTCCCAAGGGCAAGGCGACTTGCTTGCTCCGCAAGAAACCCGAGTTTCTTATTCGGTGAGTGCTTGTCGTTGTTGCTGCTCAGGCGCCATCAGATCAGCCTGGCACGGGAAAGGCCGACACAACTTAAAAGATTAATAGTGTGTCGGCGTGTCTGTGTGAGCTCTTCTGTGATGGCGGCACTTGTTCAGGCGCCGTCACAGCCGCCCGCCGCGAAGAAAGCCGCCGCTCCCAAGAATAAGGCGACTTGCTCTGCAAGAAACCAGAGTTTCTTATTCGGTGAGTGCTTCTCAGACTCCATCAGATCAGCCTGGGACGGGAAAAGCCGAGACAACATGCAATCCAGAACCCAGCAGCGTGAGGGAGTGTGAGCTCTTCTGTGGCACCTGTTCAGGCAGTGATACAGTCACAGCCACAACTGGCCCGTACCGCCGCTCCCGAGGAACAGGCGGCGACTTGCTTTGCAAGAAAACCGGTTTCTCATTTGAGTACTGCGTGCTTCGGTGCTGCTGCTCAGGGGACAACGTCGCCAGAGCAAGAGGCGACTTGCACTGCTCACAACTGCAATTTGAGTGAGAGTGTTTGAGTGGCTGGGTTGGTCGAGTGTAATTCTGGCCGTTGTTGCATCAGGCGCAAAGAATAAAAGCCCCGCCGCCGTTCACTCATGAGGCTTCTAATCTCATTATTCACTGCGAGGGTAATTCAGTCAGTCAGCACTAGTCACTGATCGCCGCTGCTGATGACGAGGCCCCTACTATCACTCCTGGCGCCAACGTCGCGACTTGTAATGCAATTACCGCATGGGAGTTTGTGGATCGGTGGTCAATGAATCCAGGAAAATTCTTGTTGAATTCTGTCTAGTTGTAGTGTTGTAGTGTTCCGAACAACTACCGCAAATGCCTTGCAGTGCATGTGCATTAATTGGCCGGCCGCTGCGACGGCAGCGACTGAACAGTGGCTGCAAGAACTCATCTCTGATCAGGCATCACCACCGTTGTTGGACATTTTTTCCAGGCCAGCAAGAAAAGGCCGACGTGACTTGGCATGATAATATTATTATCAGTATATTATCATTATAATTTAATAATTATTAGTATTAGTATTAAAAATTAGTATTATTTTTTAATATATAATATATGTATATATATATATATATATATATATTATATAAATAAATATATATATATATATATTAATATATTAATATATTATTAGTATCATATATATATATGTATATATATATATATATATGTTTATTTATTTATTTGTTCATTTATTTATTTACTTTATTATTGTTATTATTTTCACCGCTGCCTTACGTTGCAATGTAAGTTTTGCCTGAGAATGGCAATTAACAAAAAATATTACGATAATGCAAATATCAACAGTACAGTGGTTTTAAAAGATAAGTAATTTACATTAGGTTTGATTTGACTTATTTAGTTGAATAAATGGTGTAAATAAATACTTCTGACCATCAGTACTTATTATGTGAATAGAGGCAGTAAGTAATAAACAACAATGAATTCAACTTCGTTTGCATTAGATAATGATTTTCAGACGCGAAAGAAATGTCATTAATTACTTGTGGGTACTGCGCAGTTGTCGCCACAACCACCGCCCCCATCCACGAGGCACAGCCGCCCACATCCAGGCGCAAGGCGACCTGCGCTGCAATGCACAATCCAATCGAATCACGACAATGTCATGAGTTCCAATTTGAACGAGTAACCCTTGCGGCTCAGGTAAAGCAGGGTTCGGCGGTGGTGCCGGGCCCTGCCAAGGCGACTTGTGAAACATAGATTGATGAATTGCTGTGCGTTGGCGATTCCTGATCAGGCGGTTCAGATGAAAGAACCTCCGCCAAAAAAGACGGCACAGCCGAAGGCAAGTCCTCCACCCGTGCCAGACGAGCCAACCGCAGCTGGGCTGGATTCAGAGCAATTTTCGTTTACACTGAAGCCATTTGCTCTCTGTACAGGAGCCAGAGACGCCCTCAGAGCAAGAGTTCCCGACCATGGCTCCCTCCTCAGGCAACAAACACATGGTCCATTGGAGCCTCATGCTCTGAACAACCGTGCTATAAGGACGATCTAAGCTATGATGCCTGGGGCAGCTATCAGCCTGGCAAAGCCCGACCTCCAACTGAGGACAGTGATTCTGTTTGTCTCGCAAAGAGTTTCAGCCTCGCATCAACCTGCAGGACCACATCGTGGGGCCAGACGAGGAGACTCGTTGCAGTTTCTCAGATGTGTACGGCCGGATATAGCAGTCGGTCTGGTGTTGAAATCATAATATTGAAAAAAACCTTGGCAAGATGAAAATCAAGACAACGGCGAGTCTTGGCCGGCAACCAACAGATTTGCTTGCTACACCAGCGAGAGACAACAACTTAGACTTAGATTAGATTCTGAGGAACAAACAACACCCGCCCCGGTCTACAGACATTTCGACGGAGCTAGTTTTGGAAGGCCAAGCAAATATCGACTCAGGATGCTGATGACAGTGTCAACAGCTGGCACAGTAGCATCAGCTCAGAACGCTGGCTCGAGGAAGAGTGGCCAGCAGATGAAGAAGAGGCTGGCGAGTCTTGGCAGGCAAAAGCAGGTTAAAACAGGGGGTGCGCCACATGTCCAAGGTCAGATTTGCCATACTTGAGACACTGCTATTCCGAGGGCGCAGCAACCGGCCCTCAAGAACACCAAGAGTCTTGGTCGGCAAGAGCCAGGTCTGTTTCAGCACCTTAACTTCAACGGTTGCCGTAACCCGAGGGCGAAATGCCGGTCGATGAGCAGGAGGAACACCAGGGCGGTGGGCAAGAGCACCAGGGCGACGGGCACGAACAGCAGGACTCTTTGGAAGAGCAGGTCAGAATACGGTGCACGCCACATTTCGCAGCTTTAGCGTGTAACCTTAATTTAATAAGGCTAGGAGGCAGAACCAGGTACGACTAGTAGGGTTTCTGCCATTAATATGTCCAAAGTCAGATATACAACCTTGTGAGTAATTATCTATTCGGAGGACACAGCCGTGGGCCTTGAGGACCACGAGGAGGAGCAGCCAGAGCAAGAACACGAGTTTTTGTCTGCAACAGCCGCATGTCCACAGACAGTCAGTTTTTTTCAGAAGTTACACTGCGGCATTATTATATATAAAACTACTTAATCCCTTATATTGCCGGTTTCTGAGGACGAAGTGCCGTGCGATGAGGATGGGCAAGAGCACGGACACCAGGTTTCTTTGACGGCAAGAGCAGCTAGAATCCGGTGTGCGTCACATCTCGCAGCTTCAGCGTGTAATACGTACAGAGTACATTAATAATGAGTTAACTAACACTTGAGACCAGGAAGCAAAACCAGGTAAGTATAGGGTCCATGTGCGTGTCCAAACTCAGATTTGCCGCGCCATCAGTCAGTGCCAGTTAATAAATATATTAATAATGAATCGCACCGTGTCTAAACCGAGGACGAAAACCCGCACGATGTGTGCCACGGGCACCAGGACTCTTTGACGGCAAGGGCAGGTCAGAACACCACATGTCAGACGTCCAAGATGAGCTTGATTTTGTTGTTAATTATATTTTTCCGAGGATGCAACCACCGGCGACGGGCGTCAGAAGCCGCACGAAGACGATTCTTGTCGGCAAGAGCAAGTGAGAATGGGTTCGAAAGGTGCCGGCCAGATGTCGCAGGTTTGTTCTCGTAGATTAGATTGGATGTGATGTAAATTTAAAATGTGGTTGATTTCTTGCATGGGGTGCCGCGAGAGGAAGACTTCATTTCGACGATGTAGCACAATATAATTAATGTAGCAGTCATCATATCATATACTTGCCAAGTATTGGCGAGGCTGGATCTCAGAGCTACTACCCTCCCTCACAGGCAAGGCAGGACCCGGATTCTTGGTCCTGAATATGACTCGGACATCTACAATCGCTAACATTGACACTTAGTATGTATATTCTAATTTAATTAGTTAGTTACCAGGCTACCATGAATCTTGGGAAGCGGATTCTTGGTTCAAACTTGCAGGATTGACAATTGAGAGTAAACGGGAGTAAGCTTGCCACATATCCCTGTTGCCGGTGCAAGCAATAAACTTGGGTCAGGATACTGCTTCTGGAGCAGATTGATTTAGCACGACGAATGACGTTGTCTGACTTCTACCACACACACACAAGATGAGCAATCAACTAGTGCTGAGTGTGTCTTGATTCAAGATGATTTCATTCTCAGGCCGACAGCGGTTGGTGCAACTCCCGGCAGCATCAAAACTGGAGCCAGCAAGACTGGAGCCAGCAAGACTGGAGCCAGCGAGACTGGAGCCAGCAAGACTGGAGCCAGCAAGGCTGGAGCCAGCAAGGCTGGAGCCAGCAAGACTGGAGCCAGAGCTCGTGGGGACAAGGGCCAGGCTATGATGATTCTTGGTTGGTACACAGGGGCAAGGTTTCATGAATATTCGGAAAGCAACTACTTAACAATATTTAATACCAACACAATCAATCATTGTTAATTATTAATGTTCCGAGGAAAGCAAGTGGCACGACTTTGAGCAGGAGCAGCCCCAAAATGATGATTCTTGGCTCGCAAGAGCAGGTATTAGGTTCAGTCCTGGAACTAAATTTCAAAACTGCAGAAATCATACTTATTACTATTTATTACTTACTGATTCTCAGATTCTTCCTTCGTCCGCACGGGCTCAGTCACGATGATAGTTTCTGGTTAGGAAGGTCGTTATTGGTAAGTTGCCAGCCCGGAAATCGTCAGCACGGCTCGTCACGAGTCGGCAAAGGAGGCCAACGTGAATCGTTTCCAAGAGCAGGCAGGAGTGTTCCGCTACAGAGCCAGACAGTTAATCCGAAAGAACTGCGCCAGCTAGAGCTCCATCTTCTTCGGTAGCCTGAAGATGCATGAGGATATTCTATACAATACTGCTTACGTTTGTTTCAAGAGCTCAGTAGAACATGCTCCGAATAGCAGTTGTTGGCCAAAATACAAGTCAGCCTTTCAACTTCGGCATCCCTTGTACCTTGGACAGAAACCTGGTCTGGTCAGGGCTCACATGACTGAGTCTGCGGTAGGACGCCAGGAAGCTACAAGAACAGCATCAGAACACGTTTAATTGCAATTCGGCATGTCACTCCGAGGATGAAAGCTAGGATCGTCAGGGCTCAGCCGAATCTTCGAAAGGATTCCAGAGCTCTCCAAAACGGTGTGGCACGTAAAACGTAAACCTAAGAAGCAACAGCCCATCTCCGAGGACGGGAATTCAGGCCAACAGAGTGGCCTGCATGCTGACGCTGGGTACGCAAGATGATGATATCCAGAGCCAGGGTTTAAGTGTTAGCCGTGTAACGCCAAGGAGAGAGCCTCAGGGGGCGAAGCAGGAAAGCATGACGCTCCGTCTCATGCTATATCCTCAAGCATTGTCTGCTGTAAGTTGCATATTTCATTGGCTAGGCCTGCAACTTTTTCACTCCGAGGAGGCGGAAACCAGCACTGGCAAGAGTCAGCAAGGTGGCTCCTCCGGGGGAGATGGAGAAGTCCAGCATTATTCTTTGCTTACAGTTGCAGTTTCTCAGATGTAATACATAATATTTAATAATACATACATACGTACTTACATATATATATATATATATAATACATATTATAAAAGATATATATATATATATATATATATATATATATATTATGTATATATAATCTATCTATCTATATATATATATATATATATATATATGTGTATATACATAATACAATATAATTATATAACATAATATAAACATATATAAATAATAGTTCATAACTTTAACTGTTTTTGTCAGTCCGAGGACACGACGTCCGGCACTGGCAAGGCTCACGGAGGTGGCACTTCCGAGAAGAAGGAAGACGAAGCCCAGCATGAGTCTTGGTCCAAAAGAAGCAGTGGTCGTTTGACTCACTTACTTGGATAGAGAGCAGCGTGCACCTCTTTATGGCTAGCCATTGCTTGAGGAGCCTCGAGGCGACGGAGGGTCACCAGAATCCCGGCAGCAACCAATAAGAAGTTTCAAGCAGCAGTGCATGCAGGTAGAAACGAAGCAGAATGCGATGAGTCCAACACAGAGTCGCCGATGTCCAGCAAGACACCGACCGAACCTGCAATTGAAATCAAAGAAGCCTGGCAATTGTGGGTAATGGAACCTGGTCGCAGGGCGTATGAGAGACCCAACTCAGAGGCACCCGGCAGCAAACAAATTCATGTCAGACATGACATGGCAAGACAATTTTGTTTTAAGTGGTACATGTTTTCCTTATTTCCGTGAGATAAGGACATCATGCAGATTCGGGCGCAAGAGCTGCATGACATGGCAGCCGCTGCCAAGGCGAGACGCAGCCAGAAGACGCAACCGCCAGAGCCACATGAGGGAGGAGACGGGCACCCGACAGAAGATCAGCGGAAGAAGCTGTTAGAGGCAGCCTCCTACGGTGTTGATGAGCGAGAGACTGCCATGGCGGAGAAGGGCAAGATTCGCTTGGCCGCCGACGAGGTGCCGGACCCCTGTAGCCTGTAGCCTAAGTAAGTAAGTTGCTTAGACAGCTGACAACGAGGTCGAGCCAGACGGTCCCGACGACGTCTTCGATTATGACAGGGACCTGGAGCCACAGCAGGACGGGCCGCCAGAAGCCCGAGTGGGTATTGCATCATACGTTCTCATGAAGCAAGTGCACCATTAGTAATAAGGCGATGGCAGTGACTCCAGCTGAACCGCCAGAACATGAGGACGCTTTTGAAACGCTCGGTTACAATATGATGAGCTGTGTCCGGCGTCCCGGCTGGTACTAGCTGCTGTCAGACTTGCAAGATCTTTTAGCCCGTGCGACGGGCCTCGCGGCAAGATCTTTTCTGCACGGAGTGCGGCGGAAGTTTTTTATCGAGCTGATTTGTAGTTCTGTATGACATGATGTAATGGAGAATGTTAGTTAAGTTGACTGAAGGAAGAACTCTTAAGTGAATTGCTCCGTGCAGCGCTTGCCCCCGCGAGAGACCTGAGTGTCTTCCAAGAACGTCGACAGAGTCTCTTCCCGGCTTCCCGTCATAGATAGATTTCAATGAAGCAGTCTTGCCGCGTGCCGGGCAAGATCTGGCTGTGAGTCTCAGGCAAGATGATGCCATAGGCAGGCCGGACAAGAAAATAAAATACCGCATCAATGAAGTCATGGGTTCCCCAATCTGTAATTTTATTCCAGTTCCAGCTCTGCCATGCGGCCTCCAAGCAAGAGTCACGAGTCTGACAGGAAGTCCAGCGCCCGCAACTTGCGCAGCGAGCTGATAAATAAAGCAAGCTCTGACCTTCCGTGCACATGCACCGTTTGCGTTCGAAGTTTGGATTCATTCACGCTGGATTCTCTTTGCCGTGCAGGTTTGGAGCCAGAGCGGTCTGCGAGCTTTTACCGGCTTGGCCCTTAGATATTCCACGTAAGCGAGCACCACTTCGGTCTGCGGAGAGCAATTCTTGGCCAAGAGTGTCGGCAGCATGTCTCGGAAGGGTGGGCTTGTTTGGTGGCCGCTTGCAAGCGGCTTGGTTAGGAGACAGCATGGGAAGCAGCGATATTGTTACGCGGCATCCGTCCGCGCTACAGCTTGACCCTCAGCGGTACAAAACACGTCTGTTTCGCTCAGTTCCTGGCATGTTGTGTGCAGTTGCGAAGTCTTCAGTGGTTGAGCGTGCAGGAGCCTCGTTTTCAAACCATAGCATGATGTATTTTTTATAGGAGTAAATGGGCCGACTGTGAGGTCGTGCCCGGGGAGTAAGATTTGAGCGAGCCGGGTCGACGACCGGGAGGTCGCGCCGTGCTTGCAAGACGTCCATCGGACGCCGGCCGTGAGGTCGTAAGAACACCGGCTGGGAAGCTGAGTCGTACTACGGCAAGAATTAGCAACTGCGGTTGCTAGCATTGATATCTTGGTGCGTGCCAGGCTTCGGAACCTGGCTACATGGGCCAGAGCCGGTCGGCGGAACCTGGCCAGATTCGTCAGAGCAGGCAGGTCGGCGGGGCGAACTCTGTGTGTCACCTGATCCGAAGTTCACAGTCAGTTGATGCGAGGTGTAGAATTTTGGGCCAGCGTCAGTGAGTGAGAGTCAGACATCTGAGAGGCTTGCAGCCTTTGCTATGCTGTTGGTTTGCATGGCAGGCAGGGACTACCAAGTGCCAACTGTTCGGTTCACGTACATTGTCAAATTCAGATGCTAGACTTCAAGACCTGAAGGTTTCTGGGTCTGTCCCTGGTGATGTGAGTGGAGTGCAAAGTCAGATTAGCAATGCAGCAAAGAAAGCCTAAACTGATGCGGCGTCTGGCTGAAGTTATCGCAAGCAAGATTACGTCGAAAATCCAGCGTGGGGTAGCCAGCAGCAGTTGGTAGCTTCAGTGTCCCACGGCAGGAAGCTCACCTAGCTTGCTGTCTTCTGCCTGTGGGAGACTCAGAGTTGACTCAAATGGACTCCAACTTCACGAGCTTGCTTGAACGGTTAACGTCAAGAGTTAGTGAGGGGGTCAAAGTTGTGTTATGGGCACAAAGTCGGTGCAGAAACAGTGCTTCATGTCATGCTCATGCTGAGGCTTGCACGAAGACAGCGTGTGGATGCAGGACTTCCCAGGCCCGAGTGTCGAGTCGGGGAAAGGAACTTAGCGGAAAACGTGTTCGGTAAAACTATATGATATAATAATAATATATATATATATATATATATATATACATAACAGACAGCGGTGCTATTAATCCCGGCCAGAGCGCTGCATGGATACTGTGCGTGGCGTGCGTTGGGCGGCGCGTTTCGGGAGTGTTACGCACTGGGAAGTTAAGCGCACGCATGCCGGGCACGTGCGGCGCGTGGTATGGGCGTGGACTTGAGGACCGGGCCGCGCATGGAACGTGGGCAGTGCGCAGGGGTGCCACATATTAAACAGAGCGTTTGCCATGTGCCGGGCAAATAAATAAAATACCGCGCAAGCGGCACGCCGCGGCAGTCGCACTGCGGAAGTGCTTTGCCGCACGAGTCCAAAGTAAGTGCCACGCGGCGAGTGCTGGGAAGGCCCCGCAGCGCGCGACGCGAGTGGCACACAGCATGCGGTGGGGAGTGCCAGCGTGAGGGTGTCGCGCGCAACAGCGGTGCCGCGTGGCGTGCGGTGGAACTGCCGCGCGGCGCGCGCTGGCAGTGCCGCGCGGCGCGTGCTCGGAGTGCCGCGCGGCGCGTTGTTCGTGTGCCGCGCGGCGCGTTGTTCGGGTGCCGCGCGGCGCGCGCTGGGAGTGCCGCGCGGCGCGCGCTGGGGGTGCCGCGCGGCGCGCGCTGGGGGTGCCGCGCGGCGCGCGCTGGGGGTGCCGCGCGGCGCGCGCTGGGGGTGCCGCGCGCGGCGCGCTGGGGGTGCCGCGCGGCGCGCGCTGGGGGTGCCGCGCGGCGCGCGATGGGGATGCCGCGCGGCGCTGGGGGTGCCGCGCGCGGCGCGCTGGGGGTGCCGCGCGGCGCGCGCTGGGGGTGCCGCGCGGCGCGCGATGGGGATGCCGCGCGGCGCGTGTCAATAACAGAAAGTAACACGTAACGCGTGGTATGGAAAGTGCTGCTGCTATTGAGAAAGCTTGTATTGTGTATTGCAAGCTTACTCTTGTTGTCGTGTTGTTTCAGCTGTTTTTTCCAACTGGCGTACGCGCCGCGTGGCGCGTGCGCGCGCCGCGCGGCGGCATCCCCGTCGCCTGCCTTCTGTTTGTTGTTTTTGTGAGTTCAACTTACTTCTTCCTTGATTATTAATCCAGCTATGTGCCTTTCCTTTCGTCTACGCTGCATTGCTACGCGCCGTGCGGCGCGCGCGCCGCGTGACGCGCGCCGCTTGGCGCTATCTGCCTGCCAAAAGCTTCATTTGACTTCTATTCGTTGTGCTAGTCTACTTATTTCTTATATATGTCTTCGGCAGTGTGCCTTGTGTCCTTCCTCTTCGCGCCGCGTGGCGCTGTCTGCCGGCCAAAAGCTCCCTTATGATTTGACTTCTATTCGTTGTGCTAGTCTAGTTGTTTCTTATTGTGGCACTGCGCCTTCTCCTTTCTCTGCGCGCCGCGTGGCGCGCGCGCCGCGTGGCGCTGTCTGCCGGCCAAAAGCTCCCTTATGATTTGACTGCTATTCGTTGTGCTAGTCTAGTTGTTTCTTATTGTGGCACTGCGCCTTCTCCTTTCTCTGCGCGCCGCGTGGCGCGCGCGCCGCGTGGCGCTGTCTGCCGGCCAAAAGCTCCCTTATGATTTGACTTCTATTCGTTGTGCTAGTCTAGTTGTTTTTTATTGTGGCACTGTGCCTTGTCCTTTCTCTGCGCGCCGCGTGGCGCGCGCGCCGCGTAGCGCGGCTCATCGGTGCAGTGCAGTGTGCTTTGTTTGCTGAATCTCGAAACTGAATGATATGACACTATTTAAATTAAATATAGTATATTTTACTTATTTGTTATAATCTTACAAAACTCATGCTGCATTTGAATTTGTTCTGCATTCTTACAATGTCTTCTGCCAGTGGCACCCGTTTGAATCCTTTCTCTTGTTTTTGCTTTTCCATTAATTAATACTTAATTAATCAAGTTCTCTTACTCATGAAGCTATGCCTGTCTATTTACCATGCTGTATCGCTGCGCGATTAACTTCAAACGAAACAAACTTTCAACCGTACTGTTAGTAATTCCTCTTTGTTCTTAATTTTAAAAGTAGTTTTAGTACG